>WURT03017938.1:0-15991 GCA_009936505.3 Holothuria glaberrima | reverse complement strand
TTTTGAATGGTCGTAAAAAAGAAAATACTATCATGAAAAATTACGACGACTTTTTCAGAGAAACGCAAACCCTGATCTGACCTATTTCTGATCTTTACTCCAGCAGAGAATCTCATCTGAGTATGAGATCAGATCCTGGTCAAGCATATACCTGAGTTATACAAGCAGTGTGTTCAAGCCCTACAACAGTACTTGTACTCCGCTTGTGCCCATCATAATTCACCTTGAGAAGGCTCAGCCATGTGAGACCTGGGTAAAAGGTTGAATAACTACAATGTCTGAACAATTTTAATAGAATGACTGAAGAACAGAAGCTTCAACTTGAGTAGGGAAAAGTCTCCCAAGAATGTTTAAAGATAACATGTCCCTCAAAGTAAACAGCTTACACCAAAGCATTCCTGGGTGCTTACTTTTCACAATGATCTCCAGTTTCATTTCGGCAATTCCCTGTGTGCTTGTTGCCAAACAAGTGTAATTGACAGATTCTTGAATGCTCTGCACAGTGTAGGTGTTGAAGCCAATCTTTGGGTCTGCATCCTCTTCTCCAACCTCCACCCCTTCCACCAACCATTTGACCTCCGGCATAGGTGACCCTGCTGCCACACAGTGGATCTTAAAGGTGCTCCCTGGTAGAACCTCAATGGTACTGTTGATAAGAGTAATTTGAGGAGGGGTTCTCCTCTCTGAAAGCAAAATCAGAAACATGTATTCACAAAGACCACATAAGTAGTAGAATTTCTAGTTGCATGCTGAAAATGCTAGATAGTTGATTAATTGATACCAAAAATAAATTCCCTCAAACTCCCTAATTTGGGAATCTATGATACCGATGTGTAAGGCTTATATACTCCTACCTGCAAGAAGTATTCAGCAGCAGTTAACAGCATAGTATGGAAGGCAGCCCTCACCCAAGGATGCCCATTACCCCCCCCCTCCCAACCTCTAAGCAGCAATGTAAAGAGGAGACAGGGAGAGGTGAAGCAAATTCCTGATTTCAAACATCATGACCCACTGTAAATACCTTTCTTTTAACTACCCATCCTAACCATCTGCCAAGGGAAACTCTAACTGCTGTAATTCTGAGATCCACATAAGCAATGAATCATGAAAACTTAGTAAATGGATTACAGTATCTGTTTGTTATCCTACTACCCAAACCCTCAAAGGATTAGGGATCTTACTAGCAAGGGATCCATACTGTCTTTCTATACACCAAATGGCTAGTTATGCAGGCTAAGTACATTTTGAAATGTAGTGGATTTTTATTTTTTTTATATCCCTGAGGTAAAATCCCCAAAACCTACCTGTTTTGCAAATCTATGAGCCCTACATACCTCCCCTATTACTACTAATGGACAGTCCATATACTGCGGAATGATCACTGACAATGAAAATCCTACCCATACTAGGTGGCGCCCTACACATATCCTTGCTATTTCCAAGTAACTCACCCTTGTTTCATTGTCAGCGGAATGGTTAACATCAGAGTTTTTTACTCAACCTTTTTTTCTCTGTTTTTGATTTACCTTTATACCCCTTGGATCGTCTATCCAATGTCTGTTGGACCCAGGAGCTCATTTCATCCCCTGTATGGAAGTTTGATGAGTATATTTTTTTCTTTACAGCTGGAATTTTAAGTCTTAGTTTTGCCTGTTAGTTTCAGGTTTTGTAGTGTGGTTAGGCTTGGTAGCCTAACGTGGTGTTAGTCCTAGGACTAATTCACCAGCAGGTTCCTGCCTTAGGCCTGGGTTCTTGGGAGACTTCTTAGAGTTCCTAAGGAAAATCCTATCCATACCAGGTGGCGCCCTTCGCACATCCTTGTTGCTCCTAAATAACTTGCCCTGAGGTAAAATGTTACTGGAGACTAAATATCTATAGTATACCTGTATCTAATTCTTTACCTGTATTCTTCCAAATTGTTTACCAGGATTTGGATAGTTTGGTGGCAACTAAAGGATCTTTTACGACTTTCAATTATTGTCTTAGGGTAGGTGGGGATTACATGTGTTAATAGGAGGTAAGAGAGGGGCAATGTAGATTATAATCTATAACTTTTACCAGTTTTGGTAAGCTGCATTCGACTTAAAGGGAAAATGCAGTCACCAAAATTTGTAAAATTTTGTAGTTTACCCTGTTTCAAGAAGGCTCTTGAGAGTCATGTGACAAGTGTAATATTCGCAAACAGTAACTCCTTCGTTTACCTTAAATATGCAATATGTAAGTCTTGAAATATCATGAAAGATACTTGGAAGAGAAATAAAAAGAATTTGGGAGATTTAGCTGTTGTTTCAAAATAAGTTTGGGGTGACTTCTTCTACCCTTTAAACATAGTGACCTCCCTCCATTAAAAAAAGGATGAACATGATCTCTACCAGTAGAAACCAAGGAAGTACATATTTTGTGGTAATTGTTTAGGCATATATTTAAAGTGATTATACTAAAGTGTACTCACTTAAAACATCAGGATAAATTCTGATGGCTATCAACCGTAACACAGACTGCACAAAATGATTGCTCACCTCTGACATATAGATTGGTTGGTTCTGAGAATCTGGTCCCAGCACTGTTTGTGGCCATACATTGATAGGAGCCTTGGTCACTCTCCTCAGCAGTGTCAATGGTCAGTGCTATAACATAAACAAAGTTCATTCATTAGCTTGTTGGCTATTTTCCAACATACACATGGAAATAACAAAATACTGTACTAAAAGTTACTTCATTTACACTCGTTTGCATGTTCCTTCTTGGCTACTGCATAATTATTCTTTTTTCTTTTTTGCAAATTAAATTTTTTGCCATTTATTTATTTTTAATTTATCACAGAAAAATCAATAAAATATAAAAATTTATAGAATGTTTTCAAGACATAAGAGCAATGCAAAATGCCATGAAATGTCCTTGCAAGGATGACTGCAGACAATCCAATGGCCACAAAATGAAAAAAAATAAATAAATAAAAATTAACTTTCAAATTGAAAACCATGCAGATTACTTTTTCTTTAAAAGGTCATGCAAATGACATAAAATGCAATCACTTAATTGTAACACTGCAATGAACAGTATGATACCATACAGCTTAGTGGTTATGTCTGCCAGGTTTGTATGCATATAAACCAAACACACTAATGATTAATTAAGGGATAGACTGCAAAGAGCTATCAAGGGCTCCACAAAACTGACATATAAAACTCAACTCTTACAAATGTCAGCATCAATCCATCAAGTAACACACTGCTATTATACACCTGCTTATTTTTGTACTACCTCAATAGCTAATGTCTACCAATAGGAAGTCCTAAACTTAATAACAATGTATCAAAGTGCAGTTGTGTCCTTTTCAAATGTCTAAAGCAAAATAAAGTCTACACTGTTGTAGTAGGGGAGAGCATGTAGGTGCTGTGGCTACATTCTCTATTGTGCTCTACAGTTAACAGGGCTCTACACTTACTTTCAAGCTCACTTGCCAAGTCGGGCAAGCAACCACTGAAATCCACTTGCCCTGGTATTTTTTTCACTTGCCCTTTGCAGTAGGGCAAGCAAAATGTTAATTTTCCACATGGTTGTTTACAATCACACAGATGACAACAAACCTTGGAATTACCCTTAACACCCTTTTTTCCATCTTTAAGTTGAAAAAGGTTTTACACATTTACAGTAGTAAACAGTGTTTTAATTTAAGGGTTTTCACCCCAAGAGTCTGGGGACCCTCAATTTTTTTTTCAAGAGTGGTGTGATTTGTGAAATTAATTTTTTTAATACTCTTGCTTCTTACTGTTGGAAAATATCTTTTCTTTGCATTTCAAATTTTGAAATAGGAGTTAATACTTGGCCTTCTTGCCCATTTGGACAAGTTGGAACAAGAGACAGCTTGCCCTGGAAATTTTTTACTTGCCCCGGGCAAGCGGGCAAATGTTAATGTAGAGCCCTGGTTTACTACATTTCTTGTGCTGTGTACATATTTCCAACAATTACTTCGCAAAGCAGTTCATTTCAGTGTGGCAATTTATTGCATGTGTTCCATGTGTACGGAAAGCTCATCTGATAAAACTGGCTCATTTTAGTAGCATTCTTTCCAAGAATATGGATGTTAACATTTCACATAAATGCTCTATGAACAAACATGTGTGAGACAAACAGCAAATACAGTAGCAGAATGTTACTAACTACCAAGATATTTGAATTATACAGTAACTGCCACACAAATGTTATAACAAAATAAATAGAGCATCATCTTCCATGTGATCCTAACCTACTAGTGTTTATCAACTAATTAATTGGGCTTGGAATGAATTAAAAGCTTCCTCTTCTACCACCCCAATATACCCAACCAATCAAAATGCCTGACAGGATGTGAATTCATACACACATACCATCTCATAAATTATTTTCACCATAGTAATACGTTCATGGCATTTCAGGTGGTATTGCAAAAATTGTCTTTTCAAAAATTCAAATGGTGCAATCACTTCCCATTCTTTTTCACTCCAGTGCAATACACTATTAGTTGAACAATTTGCAATATTAAGAATGAGAGGCAATATTAGGCAGAATGAAAAGAGCTAGACATTCATACGACATCTGTCTAGAATTTATAGTGAAACAGACAAACACACCAGAAACCATTCAGTCCTGGTATTATGAATAAAGGCCATGAGCTTTATACTAGGGTCCAGTAAACTATCCATAACCTTCATACAAGTGTTACCCATAGCTTTTCCGACTTGAAATAGTCTATTTCATTAAAGGAAATTTGGCTTAAAAACTCAAATTTTTCAATCAAATGACTACCTTGTGTACAATAGTTTTTACAGTACAACATTCATATCCCCCTAATCTTTCGTATACACTAGGTAGTAGATAACTGACATTAATTTATCCCCAACTCACAAAATTGATTCTAAGGCAATACATGCACTCTACAATTTTAAGTAAGTTGCCATGGTATCCACAGCTTTAAAACGATGTCATTTTGCAGAATATATATGGTTTTGTTTATTCTAATCAATTAATCGCATGCATGCTTGTTCCAAAGGTCAATAAATAATTATAGAAATTGTCTTAAATTGTGAATGACGATCAATGGTTACTTGTACTGACTGACTTGTTTAATATTAATACTACTGAAGAACGGAGATGTACAGCTCCCTGATGGAACGGACTGATTGCATGGGATTAAAAGCCTTGACTAAGCAAGGGGCCATTTGGGACAATCACCAGTTGTAATTATTTTAGACTGTCAAAACTGACTCTTGGGAACAAATAATAACTTCCGATGAGTTATTGATGCAAGTTAATAGACCATCTGTCCATCCTACAAATATTAATATGAGAACTTGGAGTGGCTTCTAACTGTCACAATCATAAGTACTGTAAACTGTACAACTTCAAAGTTTCTTCATGCAAATCATACGGTACAGTATGTGACATGCATACAATATCAAAGGTAAGAGAAAACCCATAGATGCATGAAGTGAAGTTTGAAAGTTATTGATTAACAGAGCAGACGCTCATGTCAATGTTTACTCAGCTATGGGGCCCAAGGTCTGAGTTTTGTCTCAATGAAGCATGTACCGCAGTAAAATGTACAATGGATACCATTCATACAATGTACAGTATTTGATACCTTCATAATGTTTCTCTAAAAAGGGGTATCTCAATTAGTGTGAACATAATTTATGGTATCATGTTTAAAGGGCACCTGCACTAAACCCCAAATGACATTTAAATATTTGCAAAATTGCATCTATAGATAGGTTTATTTTAAAAATTTGAATACTTGTTGTTCCTAAATTGCTACATTTAGGGAAGATTTCATTTCATGGTTTGATTTCATGTGCAACTACTAGGATGACATATGAATATGATATAGCTGCAACTGCAGTTTCAAGGTAAGCCCACCAGATGGGGAGGGGGGTAAGCAGGGATGTTGGAAGGGGCTAAACATTTTTGAATGTACATGAACACTGTTCACTGTCTCTTTGTACAGCAGTAAATAATGCTATGAAATCAGGGGTAGGAAAAATGCATTGACTGGGGAGGGGAAGGCTTCTCCGTTATCCAATCCCTACTCCCTTTTACACTTAACCCTGCTACTGGTTCAATTGTACAGATGTTTATTACTCAGTATGCTGAGAATAAATACAAAATTTTGCTACCAGTTATTGACTGCTTATGAGTCCCTTACATTTTCGGGGGGGGGGCTTTTTTAGGGGTGGGGCCTTTTTTAATTTTCATTTCATGAAGTTTTTCCTCAAATTTTGTACAATGATCTTAAAACATTCAAACATTACAGTCATGGTGTAACACTTTACAAATGGAGTTATAGATTGATAGAAGTAAAATGAACCATACTAACATTCAGTATACATAGATGGGCAATGAATGCCATCAGCTACTTAGTTATTATCTTAAAGGAAGTTGTTGCGGTCAAAGATATTATATGATAATAAAACAGAATTCAGAGATTAAGATCTGAATGAAAACAATCAATCATTTATCTTAAGGGGCCCTGCCTGTCCTTAAAGTGTAGCTAGAAGCTGGGTGGATGACTTCAGGTTGTCAATGTGTAATTAAGGTAACTATTGTTACTACCAGTAAAAACATAACAGTATGGTGCTTAAGAATGACTTGGGTCAGTAGTCCCCACTGTGTGTGAAACCCCCTCTACCTGGGAGATGGTTGAAGGATGTGTAAATAAGGGAACTGCCTGTAGTAGGGAGGGGGGTGGGGACAAGAGGAATTCACAAATGTCTGGGTAGTTTGATGATTTATCAGGCAAAGCTTCACACTTCTTTACTGCCTTGTACTATAGTACACATCACATATTCTTACTCCCTTCTTTCACTTAATTTAGAAAGGTCTACTAAGTTGACAAAGAGGATACAATTTTGTACACTGGACATTATGTTGGAAGTCTTTTTTTCATGTTTCTAATGGTTCAGGTTGTTCTGCCCACCTTTCCTCCTTTCAAGATGAAAGACCAAGAATTTTTGCTATTCTCATAGACTAAACAATCTTTCTCCTTTGAAACATGCACGGTTCTTGCTAGATCATGTTAAGCACATATTACACTATCAGCCAAAGCCCTCTGGATAAATTCTTGGGACACTACTTCCATTCAATGTTTTACATTAACCTTTTATCCAATTTTCGTCATGAATTGAGGATGCAATTCGATCCATTTTCTCATTGTGCATGCAAATGACTTCTGTCCATGTTCAGTGAAATTAGATTGGGCTGTTCTCAATTTCACTTTAAGTAGGACATTGTTCTCATTCTTGGGGCAAAACCACACCCCTAGCTGATTTGTGTATGCTATTTTGTTTTGGCAAAGAGTTGTTGAGCCAGCTTTTTCATCTGAGAGAGAGTGAAAATACAGCACTGTGACCCACCAGGCAAAACGACACACATGAGAACTGTGTTAATGCCATGCTCCTAACAAAAAAGACAACGGTTTTATCCTAGTGTGGTGCATAAACCTCCTCTCCTCCAATTGAAGGGATAGCCATTTGATCCTAGAACAAAAAATACCTCTACACTTCTTCTAAGATTGAGAATTTGGGGCCAGGTAAAACAACCCACAAAACATGCACTCTTGAAGCGAAGAAGAAAACAAGCTGATTGTAATCTTGGTGTTAAAGCTGTCAAAGGTGGCTAGAATCAAGTCTTTGGATGTGATTTAGGATGCATTAACTCATCAAGATCTCTCTTGAATGTGCTCAAGAAGAGATATGCCGCACTTAGCAAATCTCCGCTCGTTTTTTTCCTGTGGCTCATTATCCCACCCTGCTACGGATGCTTCCTTAAGACTTGAGAAGTAAAGCGAGGCGAAACATTATCGGTTTTGAAGTGGATCCCTGTGGACTGGTGAGTCACATAAAGAACACGGTTAACGTAATTATCAGCTGCTAATGGTTTTATGCTAAGGGTTCCTGTGAAGTTTAATGGCAGGCCTAGGTACATCTTCCAATCAGCTTCAGGTTCAAGGATTTCACAAGAACCTAAGTGATTTCATCCAAAGAGGCAGATAAAACCTTCATTCCTACTCTTCAAGTGTACGAAGTTCTCAGTATTAATGACCTAGTGTACTGTGTAAACTTCTAGCAATGTGAAAAAAAATTGGGTTAAACTGACAGACAAGTTATAAAAGGGCCTCCTCAGTCACTCAACCCCCACCATACCCCTCCCTTCCCCCAAATGGAGAGACACATCAAGCATGACAACAGCTAATGGGGCATCTTCTAAAAAAGTTATTGAGTTTCAACTGTATAGAAGTATCAGTCTAAATATCTGCTGATGTCAAAATGGATAACAGAGGAAACTGAAAGGAGGGAGGGGAGGAGGAGAGGCTATGATAACAATTCATCTGTACTTCATTTCTTGCATCATTTTTTATATCTTACCAGGCATTAGGATTTGGTATATTATTCTTTAATAAAGCTTACATGAACTTTGAGATTTAAATTCAAGTTCTGATGTTTTTATTCCTAACTTCAAGTTCTACCATGACAAAACCAACCAATTTGTCTGATGAAAATACCAAATCTGACTTAGTACTTTAAAACCAACACACTTTACCTCTCTTGCTTGGTTGAACTTTAACAGATAAGCATCTCAAATTATCACCTAAGATGCATTCATTTTATGCATGGCTGAGGGAGCTGAATTATTGTAAACAGATGTGTAAAATGCTGCTCTACCAGTACTTACTGTAAAAGAAGCTAATAGTTCCGTTTTCAATTTCCTTCAATATCTAGGCCACCTTTATACAAATTCTGACAACTGTACCAATTTATGAGATACTTAAGCATGTCACATCATGCTATTCAATATTTCAATATGAAGTTGAAAAGACTCATATTATTAAAATGCTTGCTACATTCAGGCTTGTCCAACTAACATTTCTACTTCCACATTTCATGAAAGAAAATTCCCTAATTTCCTCTTCCAACATTTCGATGATTATTAGCCACCATAGTCAACCACATACAGTAGTGGCTAATCTGTTTGTGTGAAGCAGAATGTCACAGACTGAACACTTTCTCTTTAGGGTCAATCAATTTCCTTTGCATTTCCCTGACTGGCTAAAGGAGAAACCATCTTTTAATACACCATCTTCCAGGTTTTAGCTGGTTTTTGCAATGGCTGGTAATCCTAAGATGGACTTCTGCCTATATCATTTAATTACTTAGGTGTCCTTCAATATTCTTTGTGGATTAATTGTTGGTGTACTGTAGGTGAGAAAATAAGTACAGTAATTATCAACCATGTTTAAAAATTAGTTCTGTTTTCTATCTCTATATTATACTCTGTACTTACAGATGTCATTAATTTGGCTCAAAGTCATCCATGTAGGATTAATATTGATCCATACTTTGTTGGTAAAACTGCAGAAAAACACTGACTGTTTCATCAACTGACATGGAATACAATGCCCCTTCAAACTTAAATACATCTTCATGGACAGTTAAATGATTATTTCACAAATAAAAACATATAAAGCCATAGCTTACCACTTAGCTTGATTAAGTACAGCTATTATCTTTACCCTTAAAGCATAATATCATGTCATTTAAAAAAGTCTTTTGTAGGGAACCAATTTTCATTTAAAGATCACTTCCTTTCAAGAAATAGCTAGTTGAATTCTTGTTTTGAATGACAGATACACCAGATTGACTGACATTGTCGTTGGGCCCAGTTTAAAGTTTGAATGGGAATGGGTAAGCTAATATAGACCTGGTCACTTTTAATGACCCCCTTGTAGGTCACTAGGATTTCTATACAATAGGTACATAAAGCACTGGTGGTCAAGGTAACTGTTCCTTTACATACCCATTTTAATCTTCCACTCCAAATACAATAGCAAGACCACTAAAATAACACTAATCCTTTATGGGGGATTAGCAAAAATGAAAACAATATAGAGAAAGGTAATTAATCATAACAGGTTCCCTAATGGACTATTGACCTATCAAGTTTCAAGAGCAGCTCAGGAACACAAAGGTACTTCTTAACTGCTCTAAATATATAGAAATAGTAGTACTAAAAGACTGAATGCCAAGTTGTCAAAAGGAACATAAAAAGGCCATTTTAAACTGTCTTTTTGTTTGGCAAAATGGAAAAAAAAAATACAGAGCAGGATTGATCCACAGAAGGAGGTACTGTCGTATGGCCATGATTGATCTATTTGTACCTAGTGCTGTGCATCAGCTTGCACCTGCTTGTATCTAATAGCAGAGTTGAAGGGGCCCTCCCAGGGGTAAACAGGCTCCCTATGACATCACTCCATCTTTGCCATGTGAAGGATGTCACTTCTACAAGTTCATTTACATTGTTACTTGGACAAGAAGATTAGCTCACTAATAATTAGAACAACAATAGGCCCTCTTCACTTTAACAATTTTCCCTTTTTTTTTTTTTTTCCGCGGTGAAGGTGTGGAGACTCATGACTTTCCAAGGTCTGGAATTTAATACATAACTTGCACAATATCATGAGTTTTCAAATTTTCAAGGATTAAAGGAACCCTGAAAGAACCTAACAAGCACAGAGATACAGTAGATGGATAATAAGGCTCCCCAGATCAGATAATGGATAATACTTTTGACAGTTTCAATCATACTAATGACTCCTCTCACTAAACTTCAACTACAGCAATGTTTTCCACATTTTCCCAAATGATATACTCAAACACAAACAAACTGTTTCAACATTTTGTGCATGATTGGTCCAATTTAATATAATGTCAGAATTGATGAGTTTATGATTGGTCCAATTAATATGATGTCAGGATTGATAAGTTTATGATTGGCCCAATTAATATGATGTCAATACTGATGAGTTTATGAAAGGTCTTATTAATATGATGTCAGAATTGATGAGTTTGTAACTCCCTGCAGTTCTCCATAAATAAAATAATTCAAAGAATGAAAATAATCAGAGTGATGGAATGGAACCACTTTTTATCTTTATAAGTGCATCAGTCTCTCCCACCACACTGCTACTCATTTTACTTTAAAAATGGTTGACTTCATCTTCTGGGTATGTTGGCATACTGTACATCAATCACCCACATTGAAAATATGCAGTCTGAAGCTACGTTTCTAGTGAGGACCCTGCAAACACTTGAATGCAGCTGAATTACTAAGTGGCATACCTAAAAATTTCTTTTAGAAATGAGATCAACCTATAACAGATATGCGAGAGTCACTATGAATCAGCAAGCATTATACCACTGGAAGCAACATCTGATACCATTCTGATTATAAAATGAATACTCAAATATGCACTACACATACACCCAGAGAGGGTGCTATGTGGGGGGGGGGAGATATCGCAAGAAGGGGGTAGGAGGTATACCTCTGGGGTACTCAATGCTTAGAATATCTGATTACAGAACTTTAAGTATTCTGTCATGAAAGTCTTTCTGTGTTGTTTCTTTAGGTTGTGAGCACTGAAATTCCAGGGATGGGTTTCTGCAAATGACTAGATTTCTCGGATTCAAATTCCTGTATGCCAGGTGTGAGCTAATGTGGTAATGAAATCATGTACTACTAATATTCTGCTACACTTTCCGAGTATATGAAAAAGTTTGTGCTGTAAATGATTCTACATGCCACTCAAAATCTACTGCAGTCCTAACACTTATATGTCTGTTTTTTTCAACACACTGTTTGTGACAAATTTTGATAAAGAGCCACACCAGAATGCCCTAATTAATAAAAACATGCAAAATTGGGCTTTGCTTCACAACTTTAAAAGGGTTCATCACACTTTAGAAACTGTAGTCTATGCATTGCAATAACCATATTAAGGTTAACTACAGTATTGCTGCCCTACACATGATTACCAATAATTTTCATGGCTACAGCACAAAGTGAAAACAATGGTATCTCATAAAAGATTTGTCAGTTGCCCCCATCATAACTTATAGAAGGGAATGCCAAAAATTGTAAACCTCAGCATCGTAAAATAATCACTATTAGCAACAAGAAGTAGCTGCCTTGCTTTTTCAGCAGTTTTTCATTTCTTTTTTCTAAGCACTTTTTTTTTTTATCATATTTCACATTTTTTCTACATCCCAAAGAAGGTTTGTATTATTGATTTCACTTTCAGATCTATCAAAGATGTACTGTACATATGCCACAAGCTCTTGGTTTGTATTACATTAAAATGACAACCAAGATTTTGCAATTTCATTGATAGAAAAATTAACAGACAGGCCCATTGACTCTCTTTAATGAAAACTTCACAAACTACAACAGCAGACTTGCCTTGCAGACAAAGCGAAATGCAACACGGCTGGTGAACTCCAAACTTGGTGTATCCCTCAGTTTGAATTATTGCTGCTTCTACTGGGTACCTTTCAATTTGCTTTCAGTATGTCATTTTCACTTAGGAAAGAAATGAATTAGATAGTTATGCAAATTCCAGGGCGATTTTTTGAGGCAGAGTTTCAGGCCCCTTCTATAACTACTCCCCTTACTCAAGAAATGATAATTGGCAACATGAATTGTGACAGAACCTCAGCTTCTCCTCTGTGACAGATAGAGTCATGTCAAGCCCCATCCTCTGAAATCAATTGTGGGATGAATCACAGCCAATGTCAGTCATTACAAAGATAGAGACTACAGATCAATGCCCATCAACTTTGATGCTACATTTATTTGAGACTCCAAATAGAGGCAGGCAGGTCTACACAGAATGATTTCTCGCTGAATAACCCTTTGGCAAATTACTTTTGATTCCATTAGGCACGCTTCCTGACACGTAAAGTGCAACATTCATGAGGAAGTTAAATGAAATACTTTTGGTTTCATTTAAGATTTAGCATTGCCTGTTTTTCAATTTTAACTGCTAAATTTCTGGAAGGGAAACTTGTACATTTTACATTCTCCTGAGGTCAAATGAAAACAAAACAATGAAAGACTTAAATAGAAATATGAAAAAAATATTATTTAAATGACAGGAAGTTTCTTTTTCCTTTAAGATTAGAATGACTGTTTATCTTCATGAGTGCATTACTTATGGCAGTGAAAAATGTAATTGCTACTGTGGGATTTCAAAGATATCGAACTTTCCAAATCTTACAAGTATTACCACAGTAAAGTACTGCAGGAATCAAGGTGAACTAAAAAGGTACCAACTTGGATTTCCTGTGATTTTTTTCATAGACTCAGGGAGTAGCTATCCCAGCCCACTTCTCCACAAAGAAAACATGTTTACTCCTGAGAATCAGAATTACTAAAAATAGGATTTTAATTGCCTAAATTTGGGTACCAGTAGTAGTGTATCAGGGCTTGACATAGGTTTCAAATAGGGCATGGCAAAAATGCCACTGGTATATTCTACCAGTGAGCATGGCCAATGGGAAGGGCTAGTCAGCAAAACTGAGTCTGACAAAAGGGTAGCTCAGCATTTTTTACCTTCACAGTATTGCCATATTGGAGACCATGCATTAGAAACACACCATTTCATTACAAGGATACATCATCAAATTTGGTTGCCCTTCCCCAAATTTGGTAGCCTAAAGACAGAATAACTTTTGCATTTCATGTTTTATTCTCCACAATGCTTACAATTTTCTACAACACTGTATTCTTCTACACCACTGTACTCTGTGAATTTTTTTACTGCAATGATAACATACAGCAGTAAAAAAAGGGTGTGGGTAGCAAAATAAAATAGGTATGATGGCAATTTTTCTGTCTACTATGTGTTATTTTTTCTGGAGCACCACACCAAACATGGAGGACTCGACAGCTCTTTGCTGTCAGTGCCATTGGTTATGTCAAGCCCTGATGTATGATGATCAGGTATTCAACTAAATCAGTTCAAAGTGTTTTCAGAGATAGCACCATTTTGAATCTAAACCACCTCTGACACACTGAAACTAGAAAGCCAAAAGGCTTAGTGATTCCTTGCCATATGATTTATTGTAAAAAGCATGAGTCGCCCACATGACAAGCATGAGATCCCACATTCTATTGAGATATCATGTTAATATGGTCAAAACCTGTTGAAATCTTGTGACCTTACATGATTTTTTACCTGCCCTTAATACAATGGACATGAAGAGCCATGAGCATACCATACAAATGTGAAGTGTGTGCCTGTATCTCTGGTGACTGCTACATGGTCTTCAAAGCTGTTGGCAGTGAATGCTTACTTCATCTACCAAGTTTCACCAAAGTTGCACAAAACTTGCTCTGTGCACATCTTGAATTAACAAACATATTCAAGCATAAATAAATTGTTCTGATTAAAAACATTGGCTAGGCAAGGGATATCCACACAGACAGTATACAGTTATAATTTGTTTTATTCAATTGAGCAATCACAATTCATGCACGCTCAAGGATATCTGATCCAAATGGTCAGTAACTAAGTTCTCTTTTATATAACTATTACCCCATAGTAGCATTTAATTAATTCCAATTTCCAATTGCTCACATGCTCACATGGACGTCCCTATACGGACAAAGATCATCTGTCAAATAAGCTAGTGAACTTCCACAACTGTCCTCTGCTTTGTGGGCAAAGATTCTGCAATTAAAAAGCGGTGTATTTGATGGGGGTTTTCGTAATGGTAGAATTAAGGACAAACATAATAATAATTTCACCTAAAATTGAGATACTTGGCATCTCTGTAGGATGTTTGATTTCTTTCAGTCATTAGTTGAATGTGATCTTAATGTGCTGGAATGATAGTTTTGTGTTTATATTTGACTTTGGGAATTCCTGGGATTTACTTTTTAGCATCTGTTGATTTCACCTCTGACATCTGACAAGACCCCCATGAGTTCTCTGCTGGATTTAGTGCAACACCATGTGAAGTATATATCCTAGCTTCCTACATTGAGAGTGTTAAAAAACTTTTCAGAGTTTGACCTCCAGTGATCCCAGATGACCATTGATCTCCTCTTGGTTATTCTTCTTGAGATAAGAGTATTTACACGATTTTGACCTTTTTACTTCTGGTGAGCCCAAATGACCTTTAACCTCCACAAAAAACAATAGGGATCATCTACTCAATATGGGCAATCCCATGCTAAGTATGAGATTCCTCACAGTTGCCCTCCTGGTGATATGTTATAAACAAGGTTTTGACCTTGTGACTACTGGTGACCCCAAATGACCTTTGACCTCTACTAAAAACAAAAGGGATCATTTACTCAATATGGGCAATCTACATGCTAAGTATGAGATCTCTCACAGCTACCCTTCTTCAAATTATAGTGTTTACAAGATTTTGACCTTTCTACTACTGGTGACCCCAAATGACCTTTGACCTCCACTAAAACAAAAGGGATCATCTACTCAATATGGGCAATCTACATGCAAAGTATGAGATCTCTCACAGCTACCCTTCTTCAAATATAGTGTTTACAAGATTTTGACCTTTTTACTACTGGTGACCCCAAATGACCTTTGACCTCAATAAAAAATGAAAGGGATCATCTATTCAATATGAGCAATCTACATACTAAGTATGAAATCCCTCACATTTATCCTTCTTGAGATATATAAAGTGTTTACAAGATTATGGTTTTTTTACTTCTGGTGACCCCAAATGACCTTCGACCTCAGCAAAAAACAATAGGGATCATCTACTCAGTAAGGGCAATCAACATACTGAGTATGAGATCCCTCAGGGTTACCGTTCTTGAGATATCGTATTTACAAGCAGGCATCACACATACACTTACCTACACACACATATACACACACACTACATCACCATCGCATAGATTCCTTGCCTGCCTTCCGCAAGGAATCAAAAAATGTCAGCACCTGGGCCAGGGATGGCCTAGCTACCTCCCATAGAAAATGAAAAAGAAAAGAAAAAACAAGAGCCCAATGGGCACTATAGTTCCTTGCTAAATGTAATGAAACTGAACCATGAGCACAGCATAGGAAAAAAATTTTAGCTAATGTGAAGTTTGCCTGTAATTCTGGTGACTGCTACATGGTCTTCAAAGTTGTTGGCAGTGA
>WURT03017927.1:0-15991 GCA_009936505.3 Holothuria glaberrima | reverse complement strand
AGTCGGGAAAATGGCAGTGACAAGTTAAGTCAAATCTCAAAACTTTTTGTCCTTCTTGTGAGTTGAGTATAATATGCAAAAAAACACATGGAATTAAAGTTTTTTTGTGTTATTTAAAATGCCTTGTGCCAGTTGTGTGACAATCACGCAGTAGAATATGCTTGCTTAAACACTGAATTCTGATTGGCCCTAGAAAAGTCAAATTCCATGTAAAAATTTTTAAAATTTGGCCTTTTTGTGTAAACCACCTGATCTATGATACTACATAGCTCTGTGGCTTAAAGTTTAAACAATATTTTTATTGCCTAACATAGTACCTGTATGCGATTATATGTTCTTGTAGCAGTGTACATAACATTACAGTAGGTCAATGTTATATTGTCAGATTGTAGGGCCGGCTGTGTTCACTACGTAAGTTGCCGAACCTTATGGCGAAAAATTCTCTTTGGGGTCTTTTATAAATGTACTTATCTCCATATGGCCTATACTTATGTTTTTAGCATTGTATTTTCACACAGGTAATCCTATTTTCTTAAGGTGGGCCTATTTGTTGCCCAACACACCGGGAGGGCATTTTGATGCACACCTTGGGAAGAATTTTTTCATCCAAGGCAGGCATTTAGGGGGGCACGGGCAATCGCCCGGTTATATGACCAGCCATCTTTCGTGTTTACTGTTAGCATGTGCTGCAAATGCGAGCCACAAGCGATCTTTTTCAGGTTTGACTCAAAGCTACGCAAGTGGTGTACGCCGATTCAAGAATGGCTGTGACTTGGGGTACTGTAATTACCTGATTATGTTTGTTGTGCATATATACAATACAGTTATTCATGGAGACTTGAGATGTAGGAAGGAAAACTGACAGTGGTTGATAAACAAATCTCATTAATTTTATTGATACCAGCATCTAGCCGATAATGCTAATATCATCCGATACTGATGGTGGTTTTTTGACAATGAGAATACTGAATTTTTGGTAATCCGAATGACAACCTCGAGCACAGGTTTTTGCAACATTTGGTTGTCCGTCGAAAATTCAGGTCGTCTCGGACGACCGTTAAAATTACACACTGCTTAGTATATATATACGTATAATACAGTTCTAAGGTAGTGCACTCCTTGGTCTATAAGCACCAACTTGGCCTAACTGAATGATGATCTTTATTCCTTATTCTAAATTTTACCTCTTTTCAATGCACACAAATGTTTCAATCAAGTTTTAAGATCCAATGAATAGTGTGATGATTCATTTGGACTAAAACTTCCTTAAAAAAAGGAACATTTCTTGGTCATCTAAGTGATTTAGTCTAACCCTTGCAACGGATCGGTTTTCCAATTGGATAGTTTGGCCGAGCGTCTCTACTTCATTCTGAGAGGCAGTCTGAACTATCCAATGAGAGAACCAAACTCTGAAAGGGGAAATTCCCTTTACGTAATGTGAGGCCTCATCGACGATGACAGTTGCTCGGGTTAGACTACATCACTTAGATGGCAAACAAATGTTCCTTTTTTGAAGGCGTTTTTAGTCCAAATGAATCATCACACTATTCATCTGACGTTCGTGTGCATTAGAAAAAGGTAAAATTTAGAATAAGATATAAAAATCGTGATTCAGTTAGGTCAAGTAGGTGCCGATAGACCAAGGAGTGCGCTACCTTCTGGTATCATATATATTAAGGGTATTTACTATATAAGCTAGGACTGCCTGTGTCCTAGGCTACCCCTGGAGTTCTGTTTCTGGTTAAATGCTACAAACAGTTCTCCTTGGACGGGATGTACGGTTGTAACTTGTAGGCCTAGGCTAGTTAAGAGGATTGGCGGGCATGCTCCAGATTTACAAATTCCTGTCCGAAAGGAATCTTTTGTTTGCTTGTAGTTTTTAAAGGTGGAAAGTAATTCTCGGTTTCGAGGCCATTGTAAGAAGCTAAGTGACACCTTTTGAAAGACTTGACTCAGGAAGTTCAGCTTCTGTCATAGACTTGTCAACGAGTAGAATAGTTAACATTTTTTTTATTTTGTACGGAAAACCGGGTTTTGCGATTAATATCGCTCAATGGTCACAGCCCTAACAGATATTACCATGAGTGCAGCTGCTCTCTTGACATGATATCCTCATCAGAAAGAAGTGTAAAGCAAAATGTTTTTAGTTTAAGGCTGACCGCTGATGGGTAGCCTAGTACCATGAGAAAAATCCTGTATATATGTTCACAGACCCGTGCGATGGTGCCAAACCCCGCTCATTAAGCAAGGCAACCATAGTATCCTCTCATGTGTACAAAGTGTACATGAACACATGACCAGGTGTGAGGAAAAAACCAGCTACAGTAGCTGACAGTAAGACTGTGGTCCTATCATCTGCAGTATTGCATGGTGTCTTGAAGGTTGATTGGTTGGGAGTAATGTCAGTAGATATCACTTGCGTGAACGAGTATTAATCAGAAGCACAGTGTAAAGTTGTATCCTGTTATGAGTTGCGAACTTGCATCGTCTGCTACCAAAGATGGTGATTATTTGGTTCTTTCTGAATTGTGTAGGCCTACTGAGTGTAATTTTTTAAGTGAGTCTTGAGCATCAAGATTTCCCTTGTGCCGTATTGATCTTTTGCTCAATTCTTTGCCTGCGTTCCGCACGCCGATTATTGAACCAAACTGAATTATTGCGCACCGATTCATTGTAAAATTGGTAAATAAATGGAAAATCCGTGCAGAAGAAGTTCTGTGCGACTGACAAACTATGCAATCTGGACCAAGCACAATGATGTTTGCAATATGTGCTACGCAGACATCTAACAATTAGTGTCATTTCCTGGATTTTATTTTTTTTAATCACACAAAATTAGCAGTGAATGAAACTGAATATCAAATTCACAGTCACTAATGCTCACATTTCGTATATAGGGCAGAAATGTACTCAAGCACAAGTGTCCTAGACTAGACCATGTCCATGTTCTGCAAAAAGTTGAATTAAACACACGATGACAAAAGCACAGTCAAGTCAGTGCATGTGTAGGCTAGGTCCGTAACTGTACGCAAACACCCATACATTAGGTTACACACCTGCTCTAGAGAAGTTGACGTACATTGCAAGAACATGGGCATGGGTTAGGGGAAGTGGGTAGGCTATTTTTCAATGGCAGCTTGTACCGCTAAATTTCCATTTGATATTAAACCTCCTTTTTGTAGTAATAACAGTGAGTGCCTTTGTGTAAAACGTAAACATTATTTGCGTGATGTTAAAGTGTCTTGTACTGTTAAGATTTACTTTGATATTAAGGAAGACTGAAACTGGCCCTCATAGCTGTGCACATACATAGTCAAGGGTATAGTATGATACTGGTACGGTACTATCACAAAGATCTTGTTGGAAAACACTCGGTGTACAGTCTATATTTTAAGAATAAATTTGACATTTTGAAGTAAAAAGTACCTTCCTTTATCTGACTTACTGTACCTCATTTTTGAGGTAATTGTGCTGGAAATAAGTGCTTAAAACTATCGTCTTGTTACGATCCTGAAGGCAGCAAACATTTGCTCCACATATAAGTGATTTTGTATCCTAACACTCTGCAGCATAGGCAAATTGGAACCTAAAGTATACTGAGAAATTTTTGCTGTCTTTTGTTGAGTTCCTGTTTTGTGCTGATTGGGACTTCAAAGGTTTTTGAAGGTTTTATGATAAATTTGCTTTCATTACAGATGGAAAATGACTGTGGGGTCTACAGTATATACTGTGACAAATGTCAAAACTTTTAATTTTTTTGTTTTGGGACCAAAACAAAAATTGTATGATTTTCATTCAGTTGTAAGGACTTCCTACTCATTTTGTATAGTCCATGGACCATCATAATGCAGTACTGTACCTGTAGTTGCTTTTCCACTCAAAGGTTGGTCTAAAAGTTTACATTTCATATGAAAGGATGCAACGCAATGCCACTGCTTAATACTGTACAACTTAAAATGATTTTGCAACTGCATGCAAAAGGTAAGAACCTTTCTACTGTAGCACAAAACTATGGTGAAATATTGTCTCCAAGAAATGACAAATGTGAGTATGAAGTAGTACTGTACTGTACATTGACCCCCGGTGGGCTGGGGGTTGTAGAATATGCTCACTGTATTTCTCGCCTGTTGTAAGAGGCGACTAAAGGGAAGGACTTGCACCATATTTGAACTTTCAGACCTCCCAGCGAACCCATAAAACCCATAAAATCCAGTAAAAACCCGTATTGGCATTTTTGGCCCATATTTAAGTAAAATAACCCATATTACCCATAGAAACCCATATTTGGAAGATTGTTGATGAGTGGTCTCTGGTACCTCTCTGAATTACTCTCATCAGCTGCTCAAAGGAAGCCACATTATCATAACTTTCATTGCCAGTAGAGTACCTAAGGAGATATCAGTGATGAGTACTGGGCCCTGTTTCATACAGAGTTATGATCAGTCTTAAGTTTGATCTGCTGTGAAATCACCCTGTTGCAATCAAACTTAAGGTCAATCCTAATCCTTTATGAAACCGGGCCTTGTACTGGTTTTAAGTCACATTTGGTTTTTTTATTAACAATATTCTGTATGAAGTGATAGTACATAGCTTTGAAAGTTAGTTGCACTTTTAGAACATAGGGCTAGATTTACCATGCAATGATAAAGGCAACCTGTAAATTAGGGGCCATCCAATATTAACCTTGGGGGAACTCCCAAATTTTCATGAAACTGGGCATCCCTTTTGCAAGTTTTTTTTTTTATGTATTTCTTCTCAGCAAAATAGAAATCCTGCCTGATTTCTCTCTATCAAATTATCAATTATAGATGGCACATGTGTTAATTTTATGACCTCTGATCAGGCTTTGTTTACATCAGTTGCCAAAAGTATGTTCCTTGTAAAGAATGAATTTTTCCACTCCAGTGAGACAATTAAAAATCTGTCAACCATGTTTACTTCTTGCCCATGATTTTCCAATTCACTGGCATACTAACATGGGATCAACAGTGTTCTATACACTACAGTATACTGTATTGTTCAAGAGGGCACGTCATGTCACAGTTCAAAATAAAAAACCTTTCCTAAATGATGAGATTTGCTGGAAACATCCTCAGTTCAAAGCTTTGCCAGAGATGGCACCATTTTACATTTAACTCACTTCACTTGAAAACAAAACTTCTCAAAGGAGTGGGGCCTCTTCAAAATGACTGAGCTACAGTACCCCCTTAGCCTTCAAAACCATTCAAAAACTGCAAATCATGTACTACAAATGGGGTAGAAATTTTTTGAAAATCTTTCAAAGACTGCACTTTTTGCATCCTAGTCACCTAACATTAACAGAACTTCTTTAAAGGGGAGGAGACATCCTTTAAAACCTTTCTTTCCTTGGGATAGCATTCCCTGCAATGGATGACAAAGTAGGGACCTGCCCTTTGTGGCAACCAATCTAGAAGCACTACAACTCTGGTGTAAGAATACCTGTCTGTGGGACTTTTCACTCATTGATATAGCCTGTACTGAGTTAAATTACCCAAGGCCAAGCAAGTTAAGAAAATGATAGGTAGCTGAACTTTAATTGACATAAAATTCAAAATATACGGTACCTTCAAATACAAACCACTCTGGCTGGTCAGATGTATTCTGCAGAGAAGTTATATGTTTGGGGTTAGGGATGGGCGGTACTGCAAAATTTTGGTACCGGTACCACTGGTTACCCAGAACCGGTATTGTGAACAGTACCGACTTGTAACTCATTGTTGGAAGCGTCTTGGCTGTATTATGGTGTGAACCCCAAACACAGAACTATGGACCCTACACAGAACCCAAAGCGCACAGAAAGGGCTTGACTTAACACAAAACATGATAACAAGTGGACATGATGGAATTACAGCCAGACTCTCTGTACCATGTCAGTTGATACGAAAGATTTCATTTTTGGCGGGGAGATATTTGTGCGAAATATTGTAATCATGTTACATCATGACATAAAACAAGGGGTACAGTTATTTTTGTTTGGAGTAAAAAAGAAGTACCGATACGTTTTATCAAAAACCGGTAATAGTTAGCGCACAAAAATCTTCGATATTTTCATCACATAGTACTACTGGTACCGGTATTTATGTGAATACCGATATACCGCCCAACCCTATTTGGGATGATAGTAGAGCTACTTTAAAAGGATTATTTTGAATGTACTTGTGATTGTTATTGCTGATGAAAATGTTGTAATTGTCCTCATTATGATTGTAAGGACTCAAGAGCCAAGGAAATTATGAGACTTTTTCCATGTCGTATTCTCTAAAGAAAGGACCCCAGACTTTCTCCCCTTGCAGTAGGTACACCTTTCTTGCTCTTTTGTGAGGGCTTCACACATAGTTAAGTGAGCCCCCAGTCTCCATATCCTGGAATCTTTCATCCACCCGTACAATTTGATCAAGGGCAGTAATATTAAAGTGTAACCTTCAAGTTCAAGGTTTTGAATTATTAACATGATATCTCAAGTACAGTAGGATAAATGTGTGGGATCTTATGCTTTCATATAGGCGACTTGTGCTTGTTACAATATATCACATGGCAAGGAATCACTAAGCCTTTTGGCTTTCTAGTATTTTACCTAACCAGGGTTAGCCTACTCACACTTCAGTGCAGTAGCATGGTGGATTGTTACCTTCATAGCAGGTGTCAGATATGTACTCCTCTTTTGACGGACATAATCTAACACCTGCAAACAATAACAGAGATCATCCAATTTTGCTATATTCATGAGCCCAATTTGATTTTACCTCTTGACTGTTGATTGGTTTCAATATATAAATATTCATATTGTGCGAAAAGACTTCAGCTGCAACTTTCACTTTTACACAGCTTGAAGCAAAAAAAATCGCACACTAATACCCATTAACATTTGTTGTTCGAAGCAGCATGGTAATCAGGCTTGCTTAAGTGGTTTTTTCGTCGAATATGTATAATTTTTGTTTGTTGTGATCGTATGAGCGTACAGTTTTTACACAGTTTGACGAAGAATTCTTGCGAAAGTTTGCAGATGTTGGTATTGCCAGTGCAGTCAATGTGGCTGCAGGAGCAATACACGTCTGCTGGGCGGGCAAGGTGGGTTGTAATGTTACGCACTGAGGCAGTAAATTGGCCATGACAGAATAATAAAACTTAATTTTAACTGCTATACAACTTGATTATCTAGTCTACAATTTGAGTTCTTCAGTATTGTTCATCGTGTCTCTTTCAACAACACTACCTGCCATCTATCGATCAATTTATTCAAAGGTTTATGCTGAACGTAAGAAGCTCGTATACTCCCATGTTAACTGCTGTACATGACTCTGGACATTGATGTCACACATTTGACCTAAACTTTGCCCCCGTTTTTACTTGAAAATACGATTTTTAGCCATTTTGCCATTGGAGTTTGCGTTGTTGATGTGAATCATGTTGCTGCTTCCGTTTCCATCGTCGTTAAGTAGTATTTGCTTTGATTGCAGTAGCGCCATTGACTGCTTTCACATTGTTAACTGATATTACATGGTTACTTACATTTAGCCTGTTGAATGCGAAAAGGTTGTTAACGATATTAAGCTCGCTATTGAAAAGGATTACGCCGTTGTTAACATCTTGCTGTACGCGGCTACTTCTTATCACGCCACTGTTAACCACCCTCACTGCGTTGCTACTTAAAGTTATGCCATTGTTACCAATACTTACCACGTTGTTACTTGAATTAGTTCACGCCGTTATTACCAAAATTTACCACGCTGTTGTTGATAATAACCCCTATATTACCTCAATGTACATCGCTGTTACTAATGATGATGCCATTATTGACAAACTTTGCGTAATTCGCATTCCATACATGACGGCCGAGGAATTTGGGCATGACAGCCATCGTGGCCCTGAGCTATAGGTGCCTTTTTAGGGCACCGCGGCCATCGTGAGAAACATGGCAGCCATGGCCCCCGTGGCCGCTGATCAATTCCAGCCCTGGTTGTGACTGAAGGGGTATTTGTTGGAGTGCAAGCTACAAGTGCATTGTTGGATGTACTGACCCATTTATAGAATGTAAGCATATTGCATCCTTTCCCTTTGATTTTAAAGCTTCCATGTATAAATTGAGTAGAAATTTACCAGAATAGAATCCATATACTTTAATGCACATGTACAAACTGCATGACTAAATTCCCAAAGTGGAAGTGTTCCTACTCATACTACAGTACAAGTCCTCTGATGATAAGTAAAACTTTGGCTTCAACCTTCCTGCTTTGTAGATGTCAGCATTTCTGGGCACCATGTTTATTTGTTCAACTGAATGTTACTCAAATGTTTCAATACAATAGTAAAACTTTTATGTTGTAATAAACCTCAAGGTAATTTAAGCAACAATTTCTGTGGTGAGTCTGGCTGTTGATATACTGTCAGAAGTTAAATAGTCCTACATTTATGTGAAGAAATCAGGTATTCTCAAAAAAGAAAAAAAAGAAAAGAAAAGAAAAAAATGCAAAAAAAAAAAAAAGATGCTCAGCCTTCTTGACTTACTGTACAATGTTTGATTTACTGCTTCTTCTTCATGAGGTGAGAAAACAAACAAAATGAAATGTAAATTAACTTCTTCTGGAATATAATATGAGCTTACTTTAATTTTGAGACTTTACAGTACATATTGTACATGTAGTATCCATGTGTTATTACTGGCCTTGAAAATATCACTGTGACATGTTAATTAATGTTATTTGTTGGAACTGCACTTCTCTCATTGTTATTTTAGTTAGTTGGTGATAGCACTGATAACAGGATGGTGTTTATTATGCTATTTAGCTTTACAGACTCAGTCTCATCTGTTCTGTGTTAACCAGCTAATCAATGGGAGAGTTCCTCAGATTCCTAAGCGGGTGAATCTTACAATAAAACATCATCTGCCCACACTCTCTCTGTCTCTCCTTCTTTCCCTCTGACCTTAAAGCTATGAATACTTCTGATCGGATCGGCATTCCTCTCGATTACTTTGCTCGTTAAAGGGATGTGGGGTAACTCATTTGTCATCACTTTCCACAACTGATGGTTGGAGTAGCTTTGTTATAATTCTCTTGGATAAATTGAAGTGTTGTTCTGAATTAAAGGAAAAAATTTATTGCCCAATACTGTAGATGATAAAGCACCTACCTCTATATACAGTACTGTAAATACAGTATTAATATTGTTAAAGAAATCATTAATTTGTTTGAGAAGATGACACCTCGACAACAACATACAGTAAGTATGTGCTGTCAAATTCCATCCATAGAATTCTGTTCTAAACATTATGAGAAATTTGCTTGCATTCTGGGAATGTATACAATATGAGTCTGATGGTGAAAGTCACATCCACTGCAAATACACATTACACATTACATTTAAAACTTAGTATTAGAAGATGTGAACGTTAGCCAGCCACTATTTTGCAGTTCTTTCACCTTCTCAGGGCCAAACTCTGTACACATTGACAGGACGCCCAGATGTTGAGAAAAAAATCTCATTACTGTTCATTTGTCCTCAAGTATTTCCTCGGTTCCCATAAACAAAAATATGAATTAGGAAGTAGAAGTAGGTCACAGAGATGTTTATAAAAATTCAAACAGGATCCTGTATAGTATACATGTTGATTCTCAAATTTGAATGGCCACAAGTACTGAATCCAATATTAAGGAGTGGAACTTCCATCAGTCTATGTGTGTGGATGCAGATTGCCATAGTATGCTGTAATACATACACTATTCAGTTTATTCAGGGTAATCTCAGAACCTCTTTATTGTACCTCTATAAACTGGGTTTACTATTACAGGACAGAAGCAGTCTGCTAAAATTTGAAAATTAGTATGCCCCAGTATTCCAGTTCATGTACAACTATTTTTAATGATTTGACAATATTTTGTATTGCTGAATTGGTAAACTGTTACCAAAATATACTGTGTTTATACAGTAGCATGGTCTGGAATGTCATTGAGAGGATGGAGATTTGTAAGGTTTGTCTGATATTTCATAGTAATGTTGGTACAATTGAAAATTCCCTTCTAAAAAGGGGCTCTTGTATTACCCCAGATATATTTAGGAATCCATTATCACAATGGGGGTGAATAATGCTCTTCCATCGACATAAAATAATAGCTTCAAATATTAAAGGCAATCTGATGTAAATCTGTGAAATGGGATGTACCGGTAGTATAGCCCATTTCATGACAGATAAGGTTTAGTAGAGATGAAATAGCACACAATAGTATACTCAGCAGAGTGTATGATATTGGACAAGTCACATTCAGTACAGGCTACACATAGCTACTAGAGCATTGTGTGGAAGGTGCAGAAAGCATGCTTCAATTAATTTGTTTTTGGTTTGATAAGAGAAACCTATGCGATCATGCTGGTGTATGTATGTGGGTGTGTTTGTGACACTTAGTTTGTTATCACAATATCTCAAGAAGGGAAACACTCCCAGTTCTCAAACTTGGTACATACTGTAGATGCCCCATATTGAGAGGAAGAACCCTATTGTTTGTGGTGGGAGTCAAAGGTCATCTGGGGTCACCAGGGTCAGACTCTGAAAACTTTGTTAACACAATATCTTGAGGTAGGAAGCTTGGATTAATTTCATACTTAGTATGTAGAGGCATTATGGTGAGAGAAAGATCTGTTTTTTTTGTTGGGAATCAAAGGTCATCTGGGGTCACTGGGGGTCAAAATCTGAAAACTTTTTTAACACAATATCTTGAGGTAGGAAGCTTGGATGAATTTCATTCTTCGTATGTAGATGCGTAATGGTAAAACAAAGAATCCTGTTGTATTTTGTGTAGGTCATAAGTCATTTGGGGTCACTGTGGTCAAACTCTGGAAACCTTGTTTACGTGATATCTTGAGATAGAAAGCTTGGATAGATTTCATACTTTGTATGCAAATGTGTTATGGTGAAGGTCAAAGGTCATCTGAGGTCACTGGTGTCAAAAGTTGAAAACCAAGATATTTATCTGGGGTTATTAGAGGTCAAAAAAGAAAATTTCCTAAGAATTCCCAAGATTTTTATCTGGTTAGAAAGCAAAATTTCCCAAGAATTTCCAAGTACGTCACCTGGGGTCACCACAGGTCAAAAAGCAAAAGTTTCTAAGAATTCCCATGAACGTAATCTGGGGTAACCACAGGTCAAAAAGCAAAATTTTGCAAGAATTCCCAACATTGTCGTCTGGGGTCACCAAAGGTAAAAATGCAAAATTTCCCAAGAATTCCCAAGATAAGATATAAACACAAAACTGTATTTTCCAATATTTTAGAGGACATTTGACCAGTGACTGAAAGAAATGGCTAACATGACATTATGTGGAATAAAACATGCATCATCGAAACCTCAATGCATTTTTGCATTCTGGTTGTTAATTTGACTAGAGGTTAGAAAGTACAGTAGACTACTTAGCAGAGTAGCTTGCAGAATTTTGTAAAATTTGTCAAGGGCTCAAGGATGACATAATTGGCTCTTTAAAGTGACCCCAGTCATACCTTTAAACTTCATATAATGTTAATCCTGTAGAACTGCCATTGTAGTTTGTAATATACATATTAAAAACTGTCATCTCTGTTTTGTGAGTAGGCCTAAATATACTGTAAGGATAAATATATGGTCTCATTTTCATGTGTAACTTTTTTGAAAAGGACTTTCAAGGAATGCAAAATTTGGTGATTTGTTTATACTGAGTGATGCTATGAATTCATAGTTGTAATAGAGTCATGTCAGTGATTTTTCCATTTAACCAAATTGTATTGTAGATAATGTCAGTATCCTTTTGAGTGCTTTGCTCTCAAGACCTTACTAGGAAAAAAAAAGGGATTTTTTCCCCTTCTTCCAGTTGTCATTAAACAGTCACTGCTTTTGCATTACACTGTATAATATAGTAAAATTATTTTTTATTGTATGTCATATTGTGGTCGAAAATCCCAAATACACATTACATTTTTTGTCATCCAAACTTTGCTACAAACCTTTGTTCAAAGCTACTTCAGAGGTACAGTACAAGTTAGATCTCCACACCACATCTCAGTTATTACTATTTTACCTCTCTGTAAAGAAGGTCAGGTGGTCAACTTCTTGGAAAACCTTTGTATCATGTAGAGGGCAAATTATAGTATCTCAGGATCCTGTAGTTTGTTGTATTTACTGGTCTGAAATTCAGATGTCATTTCTTCCTCCATAAAATTGTTCTCTGAATGCTTTAATGACTCCCTGGCTTGCTTGTGAAGTTCAATCATTGTGGTTTTCATGGTATAGTAGTAGCTCCATGGGGATATTGAAAGATTTACAGTTGATGCCTTCTTCTTTGGAATGTTTAGTGGGGGCATTCCGGCAAAGTATGGTTTAATTTTGAGGGGAAACAATGTGCAGTCCCACCAAGCTCATTTACAAAGTAATTTTATCTGTCAAGTGTAAAATTCTCTTCAGATACATCACAATTTATGAAACATAAATGCAATGATTAACTTACCAATTTCACAGACAGAACTTCTTGTATGTGGGGAGGGGTAGGGATGGGGGAGGGGGATAGAAAACCAAAGTTTTGAAAGCAATCCCACTTTCAATGGATCTGGTGTCTCTAGCTGTCTAAATTTCTCCTTGTAAAGCACTTCTAAGAAAATTAATATCATACATACAGTGTATGTAAGAGACTTAATACTGAATGCTACAGTATGCAATAAAAAGCCTTCAAACTGGAAGACCTGTGCAAAATGAAGGCTTAGGTCTTTGTACTATAATCATACAATGAGTTGGTTTACCCTAAAGCAGGTCTTGTGTTATTATTGGACAGACAACAGCCACAAGAGAAGTAAAGTTAATGTCTTTAGGCTATGCAGTAGTCTGGCGCTCTCTGAGAACTTATAAATTGGATTAGCTCCTTGCGACCATGGATCAATGGAAACAAGATTAGAGGTAGGGGAAAAATTTGGAAAGAGCAGAGCTAGGGAACAAGACGGTGTCAGGGGTTACTTCAATGCAACTGAGGCTAAGATATATAGTTCCTTAGAGGCTTCAGCTGTTTGTGTATTATTTTTGTTTTCCAGCTACCAGTAATTTTGAGGGGCATTCTTTGGGTACTTTTCTAGTTGTTGGGTTGTAGCCTCAACTGTTAGATCAACAGGACCTTTTTTCTTTTGTTTACCTTCAACCATGGATATAGCTCTACTATGTATGGGAAAAGTTGAAAAGCTGGGCTTAGGCCCTTTCCAAGAAGAACTTTATTGTATTTAATTGAAATTAAGTTTCATAGTAAATTTCCATTTGTAACTACAGTATATATCTTAGACATTCTAGGAACTTTGAATTCCTTCCACACAAATACATGTCATGTACACTCTTGAAAAACACAGGCCCGGATTGCGAATCTTCCCCCGAAATGCTAAAGATCGCCCCCGAAATTGCCGTGACGGTAGCAAAAAAAATTAAAATTTGAGCAAATCCCCCCCCATAAATTCCCAAGAACATTCAAGCTGAGAATGCTTCACCTTTCACCCTAATGAAAGAAAAGTTATGTAGTCAAGTTTCTGAAGAAACATATCCACGAAGACATGACTTTTAATGGCTCAAAAGAGTCCAAATACGTGCCGATAATCGCAGTTTGCACAAGCTTTTAAAACCTGTACATCGAGATCTAGAGATCTTTTCACTGACTTTTTTAATTCACCCAAATTTTTCAATGAATGAAACTAATTATCAAATTCGCAGTCATTAATCGTACGTTTGATAAAGGGCCGAAATGTACATGCAAACACAGATACGTAAGGCCATTTCTGTTTTCTGAACAGAAGTCCAAGTAAAACGCACGTTGAAAGCACAGTAAAGTCACAGCATGTGTATAGTTCAGTAATTTGCATGCAAACACTAAGACATTAGGCTACGCATCTGCTCTGTACAAAAGTTGATGTACATCGCAAGAACATTAAGGTACAGGAAAATAACATTATATTTTGATAGCTGCTTGTACCGCTTAATTTCAAGTTGTTACATCATAGTTTGCAGTAGTTATGGCAGATGCTTTTATGTAAAGAATGCATTTTAGTTTGCGTGAAAGTAAAGTGTACCTTGTACTTTTATGATATACAAAATAATGTTCGAAAAGTGACCCTGATAAGCTGTGCAAGAAAGTTGCACGGTACAGTGCCCCCAAACTTGTACTAGCTCCTATTTATTTGGGCACAGCTGCTATAGCATGAGTCGAACAGATATTTACGTATGGATATGTGCATGCATCAATATACGTGCTGCTATATGAAACACTCAAAACAACACTTGTAAGCCTACACACTCTGTTAGTGTATAGATAAAGCATGGTAGGATCAAAAAACACCTGTAAGCCTGCTCACTGTTAGTGTATATATAAAGCATGGTAGGATCATGGATGGTGTGAAATGGCCAAGTGCGTACATTGAAATATTGCGGCCTTCCAGGTATTTCTGTTTTACCATTCTCCAGTGAATGACTTGGGCTAAGATAAAGGTATAGGGCCTATGCTGAGAAAGTGAATATAGCTCAATTATCAAGACATTTAGCTTTGCACTAAAAATAATAGAGTGGTAGCACTCGAAAATCCCAAAATAGCACCCAGAATCACATTTACGGGGGCAATTTTTTTTTGAAGTAGCATCCGAAATTGTAAAAGTAGATCAAGCCCTGATACATGTACAGTATCCATTTTTACAACCGCACACATAGGATTTTATGGAGAATGATCAAAAGATTGTGTATTTGTTTTGTTTATGAATTTTTGCTTGTCTAAAAAGGGACTTCTAACTCATTTTCAGTATACTCTGCGTAGGTAAAGTTATTTAACATGTTGGCCTACTGTGCGTAGGTAAAGTAATTTAACATGTTGGCCTACCTGTCAGTTAGATAGCAGGTTTGCATACCTTGAAAAATTGCTACAGTGATTGATGCAAGGCAGTGAAATTTGAAACAGAATAGCCAATCTCCCAATCTCCCAATGCAAGGTGTCAGGAGCCTTAACCCACCCCCTCCCTGAATCTCATGTCCCCCCTCACATGCACCATGCCTGGATGACAGAAAGGACTTATATATGTAGGATGAGAATATTTCACAGCACAATATTATTGTTCCAAATAATGAGTTCTTAGATAGCCTATAGTGTGCTATTTTGGTCTCTTGAAGGGAGTACATACTCTAGATCAGGGGTCTGCAAATTTTTTTGCTTGGTGTTACTCCGGAATCTTGGTGGTCCTCAAATTGATGGGTTGGTGAGAGGAGTTTGATTTGACTTGGTTATGCTGATAATGAGTATAGCTGCACTGCAATGTACGCAAGCACACCTATATACCGTCAGTGTGCGATAACCGCGGACAGCTATCTATTCTGACGTCTCTTTGTTCCGACGTCTCTATGTTCTGAAAAGTCCGCATCGAGGTTAGTGTTAGAGAAAAGGTTAGGTTAGAACAAGCCCCCGTCCTACCACTGTCCTTCATGCACACATTCGGAATATAGAGACGTCGGAGCAACGAGACGTCGGAACATAGAGGTGTAACCACGATAACCTATGCGAATACTGTACTCTGCACCCAGTGCAGGGTACTCTCAGCCAACGTATAGTATTGATACCTCAAATTCCGTCTATTATAATTAGAGATGCACCCGATATCCGGTCCGGCCGGACTATCTGGCCGGATAATGAAAAATATCTGGTTCTGGTTCTGGCCGGATCTTTGAAGAAATCCGGCCGGATTTTTCTCAAATTCTAGTCAGCAGTACGTCCCTCATCAAAAGATAGAGGTTACTTCAGAGATGATTTTAAAACCTTTCCAAAAGTTTTCTGGCCATGTAGCATAGCAGGAAATTGTCTCATTAAGGTGTTGTGTAGGTAAGGCAGTCCTGGTTCATTGTGGCAAAATGCTTCTCCTACAGATTGTCTTGTACAATGTTGATGGTTTGTCATAATGATACTCTATTAGTGGTCCCTTCAGGGTGTTCAGGAATTTTGGCTCC
>WURT03017916.1:3526-15991 GCA_009936505.3 Holothuria glaberrima | reverse complement strand
TATACAAGCCCTTGTAGCTCAAAATTTCAATGGTCATGGTACACAAATTTGAAATTATTGTGAAAGGCCTACTCGTGGGCTTTCATATGAGGGTTAGCTTGTGCCCGTTGAAAACTTCTACAAGGGTCCAGAGGCCACGAAATTCACCAAAATTAGTGTGTAAAGTCAATGAAGGCGTTTAGAAAATTGTACCGCCGTGTCAAAGTCACAAGTAAGTAAAGTTGGAGGATTTGTGCTCTCGAGACCAAGAAAAGTCAGAAAGTCAAGAAGGCTGATCGTCTTCGGAGCAGTGGTAGGCCTGCGTGACACCAGATGGGGTTATGGGGACCATGCCCGGCCCCTCGTCAAGAAAGGGTTCCCACGTTCGAGTAAATTTTCCAGTGTTGTCGGGAAACGATAAAATATCAAGCAGTTCACAAACAACTTGAACAGCCAATGTCCGCCTCTGTGATTTACCCAACATAAGGGCGGATCCTGTAATAAAAACCCTAAATTTTCCAATTTCACGACTGCAAAGCTAACATGCTCTCCGAAATCTTTTTCATTTTTGCTGTGGACAACCTTTCGGCAACCCGTCTCTCTGTCGGGTCTTCACGTAGTCCGGAAGTTGGTGCTGGATAAAAGCCTTATCGTTGAATCAATTGAAACATACCCTATATGGCGATAAACCTCTTCTTAAAATTTTAATAGGCTCCAAAAGAAATGTATAAATATTCTTCAGTTCAATTCTGGGTTCCCTTTGGGTAGAGCCTGTGGCCGGGTTTGGAATTTTGGAGAGGCAGAGCAATGAAATAGTGTCAGTTCTGCTGCAAAGAAGAAAAATCTTCCTTCGATACATTGATTTAGGCAAATTGCCCACCATATATCGGGTAATGTGAATAAAGTATGTTCAAAGATAGGTAACTAAGTTACCCTTAGTGGATGACGCACCTCTGTTGTACACTTAAATCCAACTAATCCCACTTTGTAACAGCAAAATATTTCACATATCACATAACCGTAAGAAGGAAATTGAATTCTGTCATTTTTTAAATTGGCTCATTTAGTTGACATGGATTATTTTTGTGACGAGTTTGAAGGAAATCATTGCAAGACAATTCTTCTAATTAGTCTCATTACTCATGTTTCACTTCCTACAGAGTCTGAAAATGTGAGAACTTGTATTGTTTTCGTGGAAAGGGATTGCATATGATTACTACATAATGGTAAAAGTGTCTGGTTACAAAGTTGTAATACATGATTTTAATCATTAATTACCCTATTATTGCCATTTCAGTTGTAAGTCAGATGTGCAGAATCTCTTACTTTGATCATTTACCATTAAGATGTGAGTAAATCTCAACAGTTGTGGAAAAAATCATGAATTTTGTGAACCAACTCCAATAAGCCCCTTTAATATTAAGTGGACGAGTAAGATCTCAAAATAACAGGTGTATTTGTAAGGAACCTTATACTGGCCATACAGAAAAGGTAGTTTATCCTCAAACCTGGAGGGGCAAAATTGTCATTCCATAAAATGTTCTGTAAAGCCACCATGTATGAGTCAGGAGGTCTTTGGTCAGAAAAAATATGTTCCTTGTCTCTCCATCTTTTCATTCAAAGAAAAAAAGACGACAATATATCATGTTTGACAAGGAGTGAAGGCCATTTTTTTAACAAATTGATGCTCCTAGAAAAGCCGTTTGGCGATGCTTTTTAACAATAACCCCTGTTTTTGTAGGGATAGCGTCATCCCTTTTGTCTCCTTGAACCTTTTTTGGTGTTATTAAACGAAAACAGCCCGTTGCCGTCTGGTCCATCCGGATGAGGTTTGGTTTCTCTCGCCTCCTTCTCTTCTAGGTCCAGCTTTTTTCTCAGTTTGGGAGTGCTTGCCAGTCTCAGACTTTTAAGCCCCCAAACGTTCCACATTCACCCCAGGTACTGGGGCCTGGATTCAAAATTAGGACAATGATTGTTTAGCATTTCCATCACCACCGAATGCAAAATTTAACGACTTGAAAACAGAATGTCTGGGAAAGGGGAAAGTTTGGACCAATCAAACATTTCTTCAACTAAAATGGACGGTTCTGATCACTTGCTGCTACACCAGAATCCCCCAGGCTGCGAAATTCCCATACCTGTTGGAGCACTGAAGGTGCGTCTGCAGCGGTAGTCCAGGTCCTCCCCGGAAAAGATGAACTTAATGTTAGGGTGCTAATCCTGTTGTATGGCTTCGCTTTATCGATGATTTTTTTAGTCTGGACGGCTGGAACCCAAAAGTTCCATAATTTTATGCAGTTTATTAATTCTCAGCACCCTAACGTTAAGTTCACCATTGATTATTCTCAGTCATCGGTTCACTTTTTAGATGTTATTATCTTTAAAGATCAGAATGGTCTGATCAGTACAGATTTATATGTTACACCTACCGACACTTATTAGTTCCTTGTGTCTAGCAGTTACCATCCAGCCCATATCAAGCGAAGTATCGCTTATAGTCAAGCCTTTCGAATTTTAAGAATCTGTTCTGACCCTGATACAGCAAGTCGCTGTTGTGATGATCTTGCCTCTTACCACGTTAAGCGTGGCTATAACCGCCGTAAAGTTATGCAACAGATTAATGGGACCGGTTTTAATTTCTACAACCCTACGGAGCCATCCGCCCAAGCTGATGATTACCCTAGAACGGTTTATTTTACTGCTGATTTTCATCCCGGCCTGCCTGATATTGGGGATATTATTCGAAAAAAAAATTCCCTTCTCCAGTGTTCCTCGAGAAGGAAGGAGGTCATTCCATCCCCCCATTGTTAGTTTTCGCCAACCGCCCAACCTGAAGAAGTTGTTGGTCAGGGCAAAACTTAGAACCCCTTCCCGTGTTGAGACTCCTTGTGCCCCTTGCGGAAAAAAAAAACAAAACCGTGCCAGCTCTGTAAGTACCTTCTTTGCAAAGAGTACATTGTGAGTAATGCTTCTGGAAGGAAATTTAAATTTCGTGATTAAGGTACTACGTGTGATGCTAAGTAGGTTATTGTATTTTTTGTCCTACATGTAATGCTCAGTATACCTAGGGCAGACTAACAATTTCAGATATCGTATGAATGAGCATAAGTCTGAGTTAGCTAAATGTGTTAATGACAATTTAAACCCTAGCCTTTGTACAGAGCTTTATAATTATCTCAGAGATTATTCTCCTGGTTTCTTTTATGTCCAAATTTTAGATTTAATTTCTAGTACCTATTCAGATCTTGATGAATTTTTAAACAGGAAAGAAAAGGAATGTATTTTCAGGCTAGATTGTGTCTATCCGAAGGGGCTTAATATAAATGGTGGCTTTTATTGCCAAAACAGTAGACGCCGCTCTCGAAAAACGTAGTCCTCTCCTTTTTCCGTCACTGCTCTGTATTCTTTATTTTCTTTTTGTTGATGTTAAGTCTTACCTTTGTTATCTTTGTACTTCCTTTTATTGGTCTTGTTTATTACTTTAGGTTTTAGTTCTTGCTTTTGACCTTTTGACTCTTTGATCGATTTATATTACTAGCTTTCTTCTCCGTTTGAATTCTATCGTTTTATCTATTTAGTTTTTTAAACGTGCTTCTGAAGAAGGGACCGGAGGTCCCGAAAGCAAAAGAATACACATGTTTTACCAGTCCTTTGTTTTTCTCAAATTTATATATATATATATGGCCATAGGAATGAAGCATTTGACTATATCCAAAATACCATTGCAGCACACTTAAACAGGCCACAAAAAAATCAGTACTTGACCATTGTGTTAACCTTACTCTCTATAACGATTTAATGATGGGGCGTGAAAGAGGACAGCCGATCGATCATGTTAATGTTTGCACTGAGCTTAAAATGAATTCACTTATGTTTTCCAATATATTCCAGGTATGCCACCGATGGCGACACGTTCACATTGGAGTAACCATGGTAAATCTTACGGCGGCAGAACGGGGTTATATAGCTGGGAAAATGTGGAAAATAAAGAAGCCCGCTTGAACGCAGTTCAGTGGGCTTTGGGTGCGGCAGAACAATAATTATGAGCAATATATATGTTTGCGTTTTCTTCAGCAATAAATGGAATAGGGTGGGCAGCTCCTGCACGCGGGAAGTGGCCAAAAAGTTACTGGTTTTGAGCATGATATAAAAACTTTTGAAATTTTTGAAAATTTTTGAAAATTTCTAAAAACTATGAAAATTTTTGCAAGTCCTTTTACTCCTTTCGGAGGTATCTTCACTTTATGATCCCAGGTGTGGTGCTTGGCTGCACCTCGGAGAGGATACAGGAGAGCAAAGTTTCGCCAAGCAAATATGAAGACACCGGGTATATAAAATAAAGAGACTTTAGTCTGTGAGAGTAAAAGTTATTTAATTATTTTCATATTTATTGGATACGCGATGAAAAAGGCGATGAAAATTTTTACAGTTTTCGAACATAAGATCAAGCTGGGAATTGTACTGAACTGCTGAAGGGAGAGGGCTCAAGGTCCCAGTAGCCTCGAAGCTTTTGGAAATAAAGGTTAAAACAATAGCTGCGGATTTCTTTTCTCAATAAGGCAATCCTTCATACAGTTCAACAAACAGATGCTCGCGAAATACTCGGCAAAATTGCAGTTTTGAAAACATTTTGTGCAATTTTAGTCGTATGTTGGAGTGACTAAATGGAACTGGACAATGGTTCATCCAATATGTGACAGCCTGTCCTGCATACAACCCCCTTTGTGCAGGAAATAGTCCCAAAAAGCCGAACTACTGTGCTTCCTGTTCTAGCTTTTTACCCTGACACGTAGAGCCCAGTTCAAGTCCCTCGATTTTTCCTTCTCAAATTCGTTCTCTTGGTGCCCTGGATTGCCCCATGGGGTCCATTTATGGGAGATTGCCACTCAAACAAAGTAAATCATAATGTTTACTCTCCAAAACTCTTGTGTTACACTTGTTTCTGACATCTCTCGTGAATTGTTTGGACGCTTTCGTCAGGGAGTTGTTATTGCAAATAACAACTACCTGCTTGCGTAAATCATTGTCACGTAATAGTAGCTTTATGCGGGCATGACAAAATACAAACCCTTTCTTTTTAGAACACGTTAAACAATTCCACAATTGACGTCACTGGGTCAATATTGCACTATTGCCCGCACAATTTGACTCGAAACTTTAATGCATTGTAAACACGAAAGAATCTTTCGACCTTCATGGTAAATGGAAGCAAATGACCGTCTTTTATTTTAATTAGACAAGAAAACGAACTGCTGACTCGAGAATATTTACGATTAATATAAAGTTAGATCTCGTCTTTGGTTGATAGCGCACTCTTTCCTCATTTTGTGGAGACACCGTGAACGTATACAATCAGGGAGATTTTACATATCAACTTCTTGATTGAAATGACAATTTGAAGGTACAGAAACTCCTTGTAAAAAATTAATTTAATTCATTCATTAGTTTAATGGCAACTTTCAATCGGATTCAAGTTCGGGCGTCTTGCGGGCGTTTTCTTTATTTGGATTTTTTGCCTCCCTTTTATTCTCATTACTAACATATCGCTCCAGTTGTTGACACTCCAAGAAAACACTGTAAGGGCAGACGTCCTTTTCTGAGGGTCTGAAGAAAACAAAAACTCGTTGTATTTAGAGCACGTTGAACAGATTCAACAATGAATTCAATGGGGACAATATTTCAATGCTTCAGTGAGTCTTTAACTTTAAAAGTTAGCCTTTATTTCGGATCCGCTTCTCCTTTCATTTTTTTCTTAATCGTTCCACTGCCCACAACACTTGCCATTATGTCCTTTCACTTATTTTTTGCTTGCACCCAATGTTTTAGATAATTTGCGTGCAGTTTTACTTTCAAGTTTTCACTCTTCCCGCAAAATCCTTGAAAAAACATGAAATTGAAATGTGATATATTTCAGTCCATTAACAGACACTACTTTTGTTCAGTTTTCCAAGAAGTCTGATTTGGGAGGAGTAGGTCCCTGGTCTGATATAGGCCTTCTTTAATGCAGATATAACCACCCTTTGGGCCATCGCCAGTTAGATTTCCAGTTCAGTTCTTGATAACAAAAACAACTCAAATGCACACAAAATGAATCAAATTTTGTCCATTAATGTCATTAAAATCTTATTGCACTTGCAAATCCCCAGCAACTTGGGAAGAAAGACCCGAAGGACGTCATAGCAAACCGATGGCCACAAAAACGTTTAGGTAAAATGAATGAACCTAATAAGAAAAACTATCCAATGTCGGTTCAACCAAGAGCTCATGAATGCTTTGTCAAGTCACCAGTGCACCAGCTGATAGCTTAAAGGATAGTGCCCCAACTTAAATTCTTTTTACACAGCTTCAGCTATATAGCCTAAATAGTATTCGAATTCTTCCTATCTAATTAAGTGACATGCAAAAGTAGTCTACGTACGTATTTTAACAAGTATAGTAACGGTTTTCTTCTTTGATTCTTACGAAGTACCGTAACACTGTCTAATGTGCTCTGACGATTCCCAACAAAACATTTGAAAACAGTTTGCTTGGAACCCTCCCCGCTTCAATGATGCGACCAGAAGAAGTTTGCTTACAGTGGAAAGGGTTACCTGTTTTTTTTTTTATTTCTGACACTAACATCGCCAATGCAAGCGGAGTGTTTTATTTACTTTTGTAGGGAACTGTATTCATGTAAATGTTATTTTGCTGCACCGGGTGGAAATCTACGCTCTAAAGTGTTTTATAATTTAATCAAAGCCAAACACGAAATCTCTTCCAACACTCCCTGACAACATTCAAACTGCGTAGCCAATTACTAAAAGGTAAACCCACTTGTCTACTTTTACAGTAATACACTTATAAAGATTCAGTATAAAACCAGTTCATTGGTTAGATTGCGGGGACATCTGTGCCAGTGGTGTTGGGATCAAGCTCACTTGTTAAGAAGAAAACATGTGTATTGCGTACCGGTTACTAGTACTCCTACAGTAGCAAGGGAAAGTAATCTTGATAAGTCCCCTCACAAGGTCAAATGTTCTACTTTTTGAGCCTGTCTTATTGGATCAGGCATTACAATTTCAGATGGGAGACTGAATAAAGGGCAGATTTTCAAATATCCAGGAATATTGCAGTTATACCAGCATCGAGTTCATCAGTGTTTTTAAACAGATACGAACGCCTAGAGAGAATATTTCATACTTCTTTCTACAATTAAACTCCATTCCATTCAACATTTGCAGTCCAAATTCACAATTTTTGTGTGTGCCATTACAAAATAAAACAGACATGTACGCCTCTGTCGTTGGTGCAGCCAGGGAGCTGGTACAACCATGAAGTAGCTCTATGGTACAACAAAAGTGTAACCTTTTCATTATAATCCTGTTGATCTGAGCTTACACATTTTTGTTTTGTAATCGTGCAGCCCTCGAGAGGTGATGCTGTATGTGCTAAAGTGGTGGCGCTTATTAACATGTCTTTACAGATTCAGTTAGCTTTAATTGTTGGATTTGCTCAATTTGTCTCCTGAATTTGTACCTTCTTTCGTATCTCAGGATACGAAATTTTTCAGTGCGATACTTCTCCATTTGATCACGATCACCAAGGACATACCAGCACTTCCTTCATCTCCCACGCGATTGTCTGACATTTTCATGAAGGGGGAATTTGGTCCGTTTCCCCAGTTTAGCCATCTTAGCCGTGTTTCGATATGAATAATCAGCCCATTTGAGGCAAAGAGATAGGCTTTATCAGTAAGGACAACAAGCCGTTAGGCAGTGCTATTCACTTTATCTTTCGTTGTAAATACTTAGCGCAGTCAGTCTCAAAAAAGGCCAGACTTGAACGCCTCTACGCAGGCTAAGTCTGTCTTTAAAGCCATGATAACACTTTCGAGTGTCTCCGTTTGTTTAATATACAGATCCTTCACGTAAATTCGTTCAAACATCTCTGCTTTGACTACGTATGTGCAAAAGCCCGAATCTGGGGGAAAGAACATCTGTCGGCTATCTATTGTTTGCTTCCAATGGAAAGTACTTTTTCAATACACTTTGATTAAAGTTGTGTGTGAAAACGTGGCAGAAGACATGTTTTCCCCCAGATCTGTACTTGCCCACACGTACAAAAACTGACTAGATACTCTGTTGTCCTGGTCTGATTATTTCAGAACTCAAATTGTCATATATATTGCGTGGGATTAGTTGAATCAAGGAACGTCAAAGTAACACATCCCTCTCTAATTGGATATATATGAGGAGGACCAACCCCAAAAGAATCATGTTCATATTAAGCTGTAGCGGACGTCATGGAGGGAGAGAAAGAGAGGCCGTGTCCGAAGACGCTCACTTCTTTTCGGGTTATATTTCAAGAAAGTACGCTACGTCTATAGGAGAATGTCTGTGTGTCCCTAATTATGTAAATTTGCTATTGCCTCTAGTACCTTTTAGGGTGAAAATCTAAATTGGAGTGATTAAGTTTACAGTTTTGAAAAGGGATGAGAGAATTCTGTGCTACTCTTCTTTCTGTACTAGATACCACATTTCTCGGATTCTTGCACCGAAACCCAAATGTCTCCCATCTTGCAAGTTGCTTATCATAAAAATGCAATGAAGAGAGTAAATAGGACATTTTGAAGTCGAAATTATCCACTGATAATTTTGAAAGTCAAACCCCTTGTGATGAAAAGTTCTAACGTCGAAAAATTCATTTGAAAGATGTAATAAAAGGTACTCTGAATGACGATAAATTTTCTACACCAGGAAAACTGTCGAGCAGTCACTACTGCAAACACAAACTCTATCGTCTGCAGGAAACTCTCAAGTTACTTTTTAAGCTCAAATATTGATTATCTAAATATTGAGTACCTCACACACCAATCACGCAAAGGTCTCATTAAAATCTACAAATAATGGATGTACAAACAATATTGAACCTGGTAAAGTGCGACAGTTTTCAAGTAAGGACTAATTTTGGTGTGTGTTTGAAAATTCTATGAATGGGCGAAATCGTTTTTAATAGTCATCAAACGTCTTCGTGTGTGGGAAAGTGTATTCTTCGGAAGACATTTTGCAAATTTAATTTCATACAACAAAGAGACCATATGTACAGATTGAGGAAGGGCGTTGTTTCCAAGTGATCTTCTCTTCCAACCAAACACGATGGAGCATAGGCGTAGGTTAGTTAGTTAGATGAAGTTTTACGGCCCAGTTTCTAACCAATTGGTTTAAGTCGCGGCCTTTTTTCCAGTTGTGGCTCACTGGCTTGTTTTTCCTACTCCATTGCTTATGCTGAGCACCAAGCACAATGGCAGCAGGTTCCATTTTTAAAGTCTTCGGTATGACCCGGCCAGGATCATAGGCGTAGGAAGCTTTTCGAGACTGTGAGGGGTGAACATTGTTTCGGACCGTCGTTCTGGGAAAGAGGTCTAAAGCCCAAACCCTAACCCTTACACCCCCCCATTGTAAAAGTTTCGAATATTTGAGGGTACTTAGATGCAATTTGGTGCAACATCTTGAGCAAATTTTAAGGACAATTACGACAAACTTTTGACATTTTTACGCAGGAAACAAGTAAGGGGTTTCGTCCTTGGATTGAAGTGGGTCGGAAGCATACTTACTGCCCCACTACATTTTGGACTACGCCTATGCTATGGAGCATAGTAGACATAAAATTAGTTTGTATTACATCAATTTAATGTCCATCAGTCCATTTCATAACGTCAACAATATGAGCGATTCATTTTCCATTCATCTTGAGTCATCTTGAGACGTACATCATGTACTGATTGGCGCTGGTACTGGCGTTTTATTTAGCTGACGAAGACAATGATTTTGTTCGTTGTGGTGCGGAGTCAAATCTTATATATTTTAAAATCAGAGCGCTTGTTCACTTGAAACTAAGACCGCAAGTATCGGTTTTCCCTATCTTCGGTTGCCAAAATATACAGGAACTGCTACAAAAATAAAAGAAATAACTTATCGTCATAAAGTAAACGACTGCTTGGTAAATCCTGACCAGGAAGTTACATTTACCTTGATAGCCAGTATTTATTGGTTTTGATTAACGGTAGATAATTTTGGTGTGCAGCCAATAAATTGCTAGTGAAAGGTTTTTTTTTTTGTTCCTTCAGTCTCTTCTAAATATGTTTTCTTTGACACTATTCTTGTTTTATATAGTTACTAGACAATCGTTACTAGTGCGTTGTTTTCATTTTTACTTGAGGTGTTACGATTGTCTCACAGATATTCAAACGTTGCTAAATCTAACAACCGTAACTCAGTATCTACCATATGACCAAAATTAAGTTTCACTGATATTAATGAAACATTTGCACACTTGATCTAAAATCCTGGATTTCTTTTAGGACGAGAGTCGTTTCTTTGTTTGTGTGGATTCCACCGAAAACCATACTTAGAGTATTTTAGACAGTTTGCCTCACATGAATTACTTAGGTGCCATACAGAATATTTTAACCTGCTCTTACAACTTCAAGTGCCTCTTTTACCGAGATCAATGGCCAATATTTAACCACTCTAAAACTGTCTAGTGGCCCAACAAATCTAGATATTCTAAGGACTATAAGTTTACATGAAGGAAAATCAATTACTGAACGGCATATAATATACAGGATCTACCGTACGTTACATTGTGTTGAGTAATAATAATCCGCACTCGTAAAGAAATTATCCTTTACCCTAGTTGAGTGAATGTTGTTCATTCCATATATGGTAGAGCTCACCCTCTTGACAGAAGTGTTATATGAGCCCAAGTGATATGTGGTGTTACAACTTTTTTCAAAATATCAAAAAAAAAAAAAGGAAAAGATTTAGGCAAGGAAGAATGTCATAAGCAGCCCCCTTCCCTAGCTGCGTATCTTAATGGGGGTTAACTCCGAAAATGGACGTTAAATTAGGGTGCGGCGGCATCACGAAAAATAAATGTCGGTATACAGCTACGAAATACCGGTAATATCGGTAATACCGGTAATACTGGTGTCCGTCCAGTTGCGACTATGTAGAGAAATCAGGAAAGTCTTACATGTATTATGTGGTCCCATTGGGGTTCTTGTACAAAAACTGAAAAAAACTAGCCTAATATTTCGTCGATATCAGAAAATAAATAAAACAACCCTTTTTACAATGGTTAAGAGTATAAGCCCTGCTTTTACAATGGTTAAGAGTATAAGCCCTGCTTTCGACGTTTTCCTTGTTATCGGGAAACCAAATTTCATAATGATGTTGAGGATCATACTTACTTTCAGGCCCGTAGCCTATTTGTGAGGAAGGGCGCCCGGCATAGAATTTTTTTTTGCAATCTTTTAAAGTTTTGAAAGGTAAATGAAATGCTGTCCAAAGTCTAATCGCCTCCTGAATAGTTCCCACTCCAACGCTATGAAAAACACGTCGTCGGTGCTACAGCATGTCAGTCGGTGGGCCCAAAACGTATGTTAATTGCGCATAAGGGATGCAGACAGTTCGGAGAAGAATAACTTTATGTGCCAGCCAGTAAGTCTGTCTGTTGAAATCAGGTCCACATGTTTCATGTGCAGTATATTTCTAAAATATGGTCCCTGGTACAAACTTGTAGGCAACTGATGGGACCAGGCTACACTATAATTTCGGTACATAATCCGAGGTAGTTGGCTATTAATTTTATTTCTAGTAACATTACCAGACAGGCTGTAGGCCAATAACTGTTTCTACACTTCGCGCGTGCCATGTGCGGAAGGACAGAAGGCCCACGGTCGGCATACATGCATATAGTCGTTCACACCAATGCCGCACTGTCCCCGCCGCGGGAAACGATGCGAGGGTACCTGGGTATCACATAAAAACGTTCAATGCCTTTAGGCCAATGACCCTTTATTACAGGATTTTCTCTGAACACTGAAGTAAACCAAATGGGATTAGAATGAAAAAAAAAAAATCGATGTTACTCCCATCCATTTCGATCTCCCTGGGGAGAGGAAGGAAAGAAATACCTTTCATTGCTATAACTGTGAAGTAGTTTTTCCAAGTAGAGCTATTCTTTCATAATTCACAAGGTGCTGAAAATAGCCAGTTGCGTATCTATGGAGTGTGAGATGAAAGCTGTTATGAGTAGTTCCAAAAAATAAAAGATAGACTTGTTTCAATGTTAATTACGGTAAAACTTTTATAACACTTTAGAAGATGCCTTTCAGAGTTCAATATTTCAGGTGCATCAATTGTGCATCATTCGAACGTGGGGGCCAAAAACGCCCACAATAACCCAACTGCAGCCCCTACCGGGGGTTTTGGAACCCACTTTTGGATAGCGGTTCAGGGGCCCTTCCTTAGGGTTGCTGTTGGTGTTCAGGACAAAGCCCAGCGAGAGGCCAAGGCCCAAGATTAATGCTTATTTTAAGAACTGTGGGCACTAGAATAAAGCATTAAATTATGTGTACAATAAATTAAGCACGCACTTAACAGACCATACAATTTCGGTTTGTCTGTTTTTTCGAATCGGTGAGATTCGGACTAAAGACCGATC
>WURT03017894.1:2202-15994 GCA_009936505.3 Holothuria glaberrima | reverse complement strand
TCGCCCTATGGTCGACTTTTCAACAACTTCTTTCGCCCTAAGGTGGGAATTAGAGAAATATATATATATATATATATTAAATTAAATTCAAAAAAGCTTGCAGCAACGTCGCAGGTGAAGGGTGCATAATCCTTTCAAAACGCCCAATGCTATTGGGCGATATTTCTCTTATATATACATTACTGCCTATTTACTCTTAGTATAAGAATAACGCATTCATATCGTTGCGTATACGAAAGCTGTCAGAAAAACTTATAGTTGCCGACTTGTATGCATCTTCTTGTAGGCACAAGACTAGTGTGCTGGGTGGGGACGGTTGTCAGGGCGTAAAACGGTAGTCTTGTTGAGCTTCTTTTTTCGCCTAATGTTTTTGAGAAGATTTTTGTCTCATTTTGAGCGGAACTCCGACTAGTGCGGGGAGGTGTGTCTAGCCGGAAGGTGGGGTTCCCCAAGAACATATTTTTCTAACTTAAAATTAAAAAATTTTGGGATCCCAAGAGTGTCTAGTTAAAGGATTTTGATGTTCCCAAGACGATATCGTGTCCCATGGGATTAATTTGACGCCATATTGGCCGCCATCTTGGATTCAAAGCGAATATCGATAATTGGCGTAATAGTCAGGGTTCTGGTGTAATTTTGCGAGATAGGCCTGCCGTTTGATTTTATTGCAATTTCTTGGTAATTCGGATATGCTGAATCCACAAATGCATAAAATGTTCATAATTTTTTGAATTCTAATTTTTGGCTAGGTGAAAGAAGAGAAAAATACGTTGTCAACAAACCTCCTGAACCCCCCCCCCCTCCCCTTATTGGCTTCTTTGCTGTCTTCTATTCGGACATTTTTTTTGGCAAAAATACGTGCGTGGAGTCAACAGAAACATTCTTGGACTATTACGAAAATTTTTCTTTCCTTCATTGTGCATTATAAAAGGGCATCTAAGGCTTGCAGATACCTGGAAGCTCTGGATTAATTAAATAAAATGGGGCAAAGACATAATGCCTATTACCTGTCATCAAAATGATAATATAGAATATGACGCCAAGCACTTTACATCTATCGTACTTTCACTAATTTTGAACGAAAATCCAAACGAATGGCATCCAGCAATGGGGAATGGGCGGGAGGTAGAGAATAGGTGCAGGAAGGCGATATTAGAGCTCCCTGATAGGTATAGCAAAAGGAATGTATGAACAATCACCAATTTTCTGGGGGGTGAGACACCGCGACGTCCCGGTATGTACGTAATGAACAGTGGCATCAAGATCCGCCCCATTGTACAATTTACCCTCAATATTATAGACTAGACCTTAAGGAGGTATACTGCTTACCTCATAAGAGGTAAGTGAGTAAACCAAGAGAAAGCACACCCTTGATCAGGGTTACCCTGACTGAAGCAATATCTACCACAACTTTCTTATATTTGAGTGTTCCTTGGTATGAAACTGATGATTAGTCTCGATTTCAATCCACTGAACAAAAGCTGTCTTCATTACACAGTGGCAAATTTGTGTGGAGACCTTAGGGATGATCCCATCCTTCCGGGATTAGTTAATGTCATTGAACCTGACGGATGCGTATCTTCACACAACCCCGTGAGGGAAAGGACGAAAGACGACCGGATGTAGCCATTAAAATAGTATGGATTCAGTGTATGCTGAATTTTTCTGAACATATAATATGTAGCCTATGAGAGCTATGGTGCAGAGTACATGTACAAGGAAAAGAGGGACCCGGTCTCCCCTCCAAATGGGAGGATTAAAGGGCTTTACCAAGGGTAAGTATAGTAGCTCATAAATGACCATACAAGGAGGTCTGACTTGTGGAAATTCACTGGTGCCGTTTTGAGACTTAAAAGTCACTGAACCAACCCACCTACATAAAATCCCAATAGTTAAGTACGTAAACCTCTGTGCTCATCCTCCTGTTTTTTTTTTCTGAAGGATAGCTTGGTGGCATCTAAGGACCTGAGGATCTGGCTTCATCGTGATATACACATAACCACATCATCTCTGAGCATCGCCTATGAGCACTGAGGGGAAGCCCTCTCCATTGGGCCCTCCATGACCCCTTCGGACCACCTTTTTCTGCTTGAGCGCTTCCGGTCCTCAGGGTGAAGATGTCCATTGACAGGAGTTTAAGTATGCAAAGTCTTAGTGACCATCCTGTGGTATGGTACTGGTTCCCAACCTGGCATTCAGGAACACGTCTAAGGTGTATGAACAATACAGTTCCTAAGGCTTTGGCTGAACGAGACAACTGTCATTGCATTATGAGGCACAATGAAACGCGGGAACCCCAAGGGATGTTTTGAAATCCCCAGAGGTGCTGGAAAGGGTCTGGCTTGACCAAACCGTTGTTCCTACAGTTTCAAGGTGTACAGCAGTGGTGGCCGAGTCATAGTCCTTGATCGTGTTGACCCGTTTGCATTTCTTGAAGAAACCAAGTCGGCTCCTAAAATGGTTTAGTCTGGAATTACAAGGGCAGGGTGGAAAGTCTCTTCACTGCATCTGCCATGGTGACAACCATATAACTAACTTCATATGCCCCGAGGAATTCCCGTGGGCAGCCTCCATACAGAAAGCACTAAGTGAAGTGCGTGTTCTGAATTCATGGAGTGAGTTCTCTGTATTCATCCGGGGAATCGGGTAACCGTGGGATAGCAGCAACGTCAGAATACCTACCAGCACTAAGCTATGGAGCTATCGGAACCATGTCTGCCACAGCCATAAGAAATTCAACGACAATACTCAGATCCCGAGTGGTTGCGAAGAAAACAGTGGGATATGGTGATTGGAACTCATAAGCGTCAAGCCGTCTCTATGGAGCATAGAACTTCTAAAGCCCTGGTCCCTGGATGGAAGGACCTGTTGCAAGAGACCGGAAGTCTAACATCCTCTGTTGTCCACGTTAAACACCATTCCTGACCACTTGAACACAAGTTCTCAGTCTGAAAAGACGATGTCCCTCCCCGATAACACGCCATACATGCTACTCCGAGGGAGATTTAGTACTGGAGGCTTTAAAGAAGGAGGGACCTCACCTTCAGGCAAAGCTGGAGTCAAGAGACCCACCCTAAATTTTGATATCTGATATGATAGCTGTGTTGTCCACAAAGATCGCCATTCCCTTTCTTTATGAATTGTCCTGGGACACTTAGCTGTCCCCACCGACTGCCTCCAGCTCGATGATGTTGCTGCGCAGCTCCTACTTTATTTGCTGTACGTATTCTATAGTTTTCTACTAACGCTTTTATTACTGTGTTTCCCCGCCTTGCCGGTAATTGACATTTGGGTAGTGACAATTATCAGGCCGGGCTCCCAGAGCCCGAATGTGTTCCTTAAAGATGGGTTTTTTAAGGTACCATTCCAGGTAGAGCCCGACAGGAGGACACCTCTACAACAGGACCTGGGGTCCCTGGAAGCCGGGTAGGAGTATAGCAGGTAGACAAAGGGACAACGGTGCTAACGGCACTGGAAAAAGTGATCGACCAGACTTCTTGGTAACCTTATCACTGGGAGCCAAGCTCTAGGGAGTGACCTTGAGTCCTCTGTGGGGGTGGGGGAGTAACCATTTCATGAATGGAAATTTTGCACTCTATTCAGGTCTAGTCTCGCAAGGGATGGGGTTCAGCTTTTCTCAATTGATCACTTATGCGATGTGTTAGAGGAGATCAAAGTAATAGCATTTCTCTATAAGACACAAACCTTGACCGTCCTTCCAAGAGATACGGGTAAAGATAAGCTTAGTTGGTATCCTTCGTTCTAGAGGACAGGGAATGATGCTCTCTCAGAGTGCGTTAGTGGTATCTCAAGAGGATTTCGACCGGTGGGACATGGAGGGTCCAAAAGATGGAGCTATGAACTTTAAAGTGTCTTCACGGTAATAGTAGGCAATGCTCTAAGATGCCGTGGTTATGAGTTTGTCACGTGATTAGTATGTTTTATGTTCAAAACCGCTACCAAGATCCCCTTCCTAAGGCTAAGAAGGACATCGGATGAACGCCAAGGTTTACATACTTAACACTGTGATTTGATATCGGCAGGTTGTGAAGTGGCTTTACGAGAATTTCACAGCCGCCTTCGGTGCATTCTCACCAGTTAGACCTACTAGTGTAATCATTCATAAACGACTACAGTTACCTCTTGCTACATTCCTTTCCGAATTAGGAAAGACGAGAGCCCTGTTTCCTTGTACAACAGTACATGTTTTGTAAGAAACATCTTGTATGTACTGAATGTACAAAGTTCCCAGCATACACAGGACTCATATCGTTAAGTTCTACTTAATCTAGATGCTATCGAAGGTGGTCCTTCATTGCTCTCTCCCATGGGGTGGTCCAAGGACATCGACCAAATTGCCCTAAAAGGGGTAGGAGAGGATCATCGCCAGTGCTACCTCACGAATTTTCCATGGTCTAAGGAAGACAGACCTTGCTCAGTGCAATGAAGTTAGAGAATTGTCAATAGTTTCATAACAAAAGGTAGTTAAATGAGAAAAATGTGCCAGCTGTTGTATTAATCAGGGTAAATTTTCCCGAGGGCGTGCTTTCTTTGGTTTTCTTCCGTATCCCCATGGAGTTATTACGGATAACTCCATGATATCCCTCAACTTGGTCAAGGCATGGCGCTATTACGTAATAGTAATAGCTCCATGGTCAAGGGTAATACCTAACTAACCGAATTTTATATAATTGGGGTAAATATTGTGGAAACAATTCACATTTGTACGATTGGTAACGACCCTGATGCTACTACTCACTATGCCTACATATCACGATGAAATTTTGAAATTCAAAATGGCCGCGGCTATTTTGAAATTCAAAATGGTCGCCTTTCCAATGTCGGAAATAATGGAACCCTGCATTTTTGGATTTGGCATATCCGAATTACCAAGAAAATGCAATAAATTCAAACTAGGCAGGCCTATCTCGCAAAATTACACCGGAACCCTGACTATTACGCAAATTATCGATATTCGCTGCGAATCTAAGATGGCGGCCAATATGGCGTCAAATTAACCCCATGGGACACGATATCGTCGTGGGAACTTCAAAATCCTTTAACTAGACACTCTTAGGATCCCAAAAATGTAAGTTAGAAAAATATGATCTTGGGGTGCATGGGAATCCCACCTTCCGACTAGACTAAAAGGTATGGAAGCAATCTGCTGAAAACAGGCAGTTTTATTTTTTTTACAATAGAGTTAGTTCGAATTGATGAAACTTTTCTAGTGGGAAAATCAATTTACAATCATTTAGACATGACTTAAAAAAATATACAAATTATACCAATTCATAGCACCAGTTGTAAAAATTTTCGGGAAAGGAAGATAATTGGTAATTCAGTTGCTGATAAAACCAAAAGCAGAATTACATGCATTTAATAGTGATTTAATAATCATTGCAAGGAGAAATATTAAGCAAAATTAATTATAGTAAGCTCACAAAGGTTTCATGACCCACACCACTATCACATAGAGCTGTAAATTTAAGGACATTTTTACAGATCGGTGTTTGGAAAACTTAAATGTTACGCAAACTATAATTAAATGTAAGATAAAAAGAAAAAAGTGCTGCAATAAAAATCCAATGTAATATAACAAAAATTTTTAGGTTTACTTTACATAGCTGCAATGAAAAGGTATGCGAAAAATGATAATTTTGGTTGAGTCAGTCTGTGGATACTTCTAGACAATCTGCTGGAAAAAACACAATTCTTGATTGATACATATCAAAAAATAATTCTATGAACTTATATCTGACAAAGTGTTAGAGAGTGTGAGACATTTTCTCAAGGAACCTAGTCTCTTAATCTTAAGAAAGTCTGGTTATCCTAGAAATCCCCCTCCCCCTTTTCCCAAAACTTTTTACGACAACTGAGGCTTAGCAGAACTCTTGGGGGCTGCAGTCTTCAGGACCCCACCCCCATACGCCCATGATTACAGCCAGGCTGATGTGGGGTAATTTTTATCACCGGCTCTTGAAAGATTATTCTCTATTACATCAGCGCATTAGATTTCTTTAAGTGTTAACTGAATAAAACATAAGGGTATGTTATATTAAGAGAGGTTCCGCGCACGAGGACAAAATTTGTGTTCAACCACTTCATGATTCCGGTCGTTCCTTTAAGTATAATTCCCATAAGGAAACTAAAATTTCCCATTTATTTTCAACCTCTCTTGTTAAGTATAGGTTATTACAGCTTCAATGATGCTGCATTAAGTGGTTTCAGCGCTAGGAAAAGAGTAAATGGCCTTCAGAACTATCCTGCTATCGCTCATAATCACACCGTTTCTTAAAGGTTGGCTTCACTAAAAGTGCTACTTTAGTTTGTCTCATCTGATAAACATTATTAAGTGATGTTTCTTCTTGCAAAACGGCTTCATAATGGGAAACTTGCAACGTTGAGGTTTTGTCTTAGCAGAGGCAAATTCTTCTGATCGCATTTACCGCCAACTTCGATCGCATTCACCAACAACTCGATAGCACTCACAAACAACTACTATAGCACTCATCAACACCTCTGATGCCATCAACCAGCAACTTCGATAACACACACCATTAACTTTGAAAGCACTCACCATTAACTTCGATAGTACTTAGCAACTACTATGATAGCACCAACCAAAGTCTTCGATTACGTTCTTATGACCTACAACTGTGAAGAGAGGGTGCCCACATTTGGTTTTGAAGACATTAATAACCTGGTGAGCTGACAACATCCCATCGAATCGAACTAAAAGCATTAAAACGAACTAAACGTTGAATGAAAACTTGGTGGAATCTAGTTTGCACAAAGGGATATCAGCAACCAATGATCAAACCTTTGCTTTCTTTGCCTTTAAACTATTCAACGACTCTGAAACTCTCTGTGCCATCTGAAAACAACAATTAAAATACAACAAGTGATAAAGACTCATTTACATATGAACCAAGGCTCTAATAAAATTGCTCAATAATTTACCATCTCATGAAAACCAGAGAGCTAAAAGTCTTAGTCAGTCCTTGCAGAAATAAAAAGCTTTGTCGCAATGAGGTTTATTCCTCAAAATTATATCCCTTGACATTCCATGTTGTACGATGTTTTCGCAATTTGACTTTTAGTGACCTTATTGGATTTCTTGTAAATAACATACGTCTTCCACCTGCTGCGTATTAGATCCCCATAGTTACGTACCAGGTTTTTACAGTGTGACCATTTTTGACCTTAAAGGCAATAGGCAGTCGCCCCAAAATTTGCTTTGAAAAATTTGCAAACTCTTGCAAATCTCCTGTAAGTTATTACATTACAAGTACCTCTGAAGACATTTTGAACATAACTATTACAAACAATAGGTAAAGCAAGTAGAAATTCTCCTCGAATTTCACAATTCACTAACTAAAATATTGTCATATGATCAAAATAGGCCATTCGTGAACTAGAGTGATGGGACATACTCACTAGCTATTATATTATTGGAAGCGATAGGAGGACATCCGAATGGCAGCTATGGGATTCGTCAAGATTGAACTTTATTGTCTATTGTGTTTACGAAGTCTTCACCATACGAAATCCCATTTAGAGAAATGGGATTATTACTCCATCAAACACAAACGGGTCCTTACAATTAGCATGTTACATAACTCATCTCAGTTGAAAGGTTTCGTAGTTTTACTGTCCGTGACCTCAGATGACCTTTAAACTTTACCAAAAACGACGGAAGTATATTTCTAAGTACAACACATCCATATTCCAAGCATGAAAAATTCCATGATTCCTACCTTGAGATATGGTGAATCAAAGGATTTCAGGTTTTTTTTTTCTTTTACCTCTGTTGACCTGAAATGACCTCTGATGTCTGTCAAACAATAGGGTTCATCTTCTTAAAATCAAATATATACACCCCAAGTAGTGATAACAAAGCTGAACAACAAAATCTGAAAAAGCGATGTGAGGGATTCGATCCCTAGCTGTGAGAATGGCGAAACTGAACATTTTCCACTATAGTCCTTTAGTCGAGTCGGAAGATAGGGTACCCATGCGCCCCAGGAACATGTTTTTCTAATTTACATTTTTGGGATCCCAAGAGTGTCTACTTCAAGAATTTGGATGTTCCCAAGACTATAGTGTGTCCCATGGGGTTCATTTGACGCCATATGGGCGGATTCCCAGCGAGTATCGATGATTGACGTAACTGAATAGACGTCATATGGAAACAAATGGCTAGAACAGTAACCAGCCTAAGTATGCCATGAAAAATTGATTTAAAGTGGATTCTTCAGAGACTGAAAGACGTTCATGCAAGAAATTTCGAGAAATATAAAAACTAACGACCAGTGTGAAGATAAAGATAAACATGTATTTTCTAGGTATTCTGCAACGCAAATTTGTCGTATTTCGAAAATAAAATGTTTAGGCCATGGGCCAGAGGCACCTCACGGGCAACCCAACAACTCTCCGGACGAGTCCGAGCCAATACTTTTTGGAAACCTGAGTGTCCCATAAACACGGAATCAAGTGGTAACAATAAAAAGATTGGGGCTCACTTGTTCAAAATTGCTGCCAAAAGCAAAATGGCGACAAAAAATTTGAATGTTTTCTATTAAATAATAATAAAGAAAATATTTTAATTAATTTTTTTTTTTGCGACATCGACTCTTCAAATTTGTCATATTTTATGACAAAAGTTACAAAATTAATATTTAGGACTGTATTAGCGAGATTTAGGTTAAGCAAGATGACGGAAAAACAAAATGTCCGCCAAACTGAATGAAATATTTCCAAAAATTGTATAAAAACATTTCAGATTTCCACAATCTCCAATCATAATGGCGTAAACTAAATGTTTTATAATGAAGACTGAACTTTACAATCCTTGGAACAAGAGTACTTGACAGCCAATATGGAGGAAAAGCACCGAGGAAGTAAAAACAATACAGTAACCCCCCCCCCCAAAAAAATAATAATTTAAAAAAAAGAAAAATCTCAGGAAGTAGTCATTAAAAGTATATTTCTATTTAAAACCTTACATATCTTTATAGCAGAGTATTCAATAAATTCAAAGCATGATTTCTGATATTTTATGCAGGACCCAAACCATCCAAGATGGCCGAAACAACAAAATGGCCGCCAATATAACGATCATAATGTGTAAAAATAATATAAGAAATAATCATTAAAATATCTTTGACACAGTTGCCCTTAGTTTCTAACTATGTTTAATATAAAATAATCCAAAATCATTTTTAAAGCACTTCTTTTGGATTCAGGTCAACCTATATGTGGGAAAAAGCAAAATGGCCGTCAGTACAATAATTATGTCAATAGGCTATTTTATAATAATAGGAAAAATATAAATTAAAATACTTTTGACACAGGTGGACCTTATTGTTGCCCATATTATATTGAAAATATTCTAAAAGTATTTTTATGGACTTTTTTTGCAGGATCCGGGTCAACCAAGATGGCGGAAATAGCAAAATGGCCGCACATATTAAAATTTCAATAAATTATAATAATAGAGGAAATAACCCTTAAAAAATATATTTGTGTCAGTTGTTCTTTATATTTGGCCATATTTTGAGCCAAATGTATCAAACATAGTTTTCAAAACGTTTTTGTTGGAATTCAGGTCAAACAAGATGGAGGAAAAAATGGCCGCCAGTGGTATAATTACAATATTTTATATTAATAAGAAAAATAATCCGTAAAAATATTTCTAACACATTTCAACCTAAAATCTGGCCATAACCTGTGATAAAAATTTCAGAACGTATTTTTCTGGACATATTTTACAGGTTTCAGGTCAACCAAGATGGCGAAAATAATAAAATGGCCGCCTATTTAATTATTATATAATTACAGTACATTGAAATAATGAGAAAAATATTTATGAAAAAAATAGGTTTGTCACTCTTGTTCTTAATATATGGCCTTAGTTTATGCCAAGTAATTAAAAAAAAAATTAGAACATTTTTGTTGGAATTCAGGAAAAGCAAGATGGCGTAAATAGCAAAATGGCCGCCCATATAATTATATAATATATTAAGATAATTATATGGGCCACCATTTTGCTATTTTCGCCATCTTGGTTGACCTGAATCACGCAAAAAATGTCCAGAAAAGTACTTTCTGCATATATCACAGAATATGGACAGACATTAGGCTTAAATGTCTTGAAAATATCTTTAAGGATTATTTTCCTTATTATTTTGCTTTACAGTATTGTATCTATTCCAATCTGCGGCCATCTGGCGTCAAATGAAGTCCATGGGACACGATATCGTCTTGGGATCATCAAAATCCTTTAACTAAACACTCTTGGGATCCCAAAAATTTAAGTTAGAAAAATATGCTCTGGGGAAACTCACCTTCCGGCTAGTCTTCTTAGTCTGAGGGGTCCCCGTATGCATGAGAGGTCCCCTAAGATTCTCTTCATATTATTGAAGTACACCAAGTGGAATATCAAAAAGTTAGAGTAGACTTTTGGTAACCCGGCAATAACCGAGTAAATGACGTCATTTAGCCACGCCCATTGACGCCGGGCGAATCGTCGCTCCCGGCGAATCCTCGCTCTCACGTTACCCCGCTTTTGAAAGAACTACATTAGCTGCCGTTAGACAACGCATTGATTACAAATTACTGCTTTTGGCATTTCGCAGCTTTAAACTTGGTACCCCTGCCTATCTAAGAGACTATTTACACCCCGCAACTAGGAAGAGATCCCCAAGAACCCGTTATCTATGCGCATTAATTGTCCCTCCCTCCCTCCCGTACAAAATTTTTTGGGGATCGTCGTTTTTACCACGTTGCACCCCTATGGAATTCGCTTCCAATAAATATCAAGGCCCTGATTTCTGTCGACCAATTTAAACGGCCTCTGAAAACTTATCTTTTCTCTCAATGTTTCTAGTTTTCTTTCTTTTTTGTTATCTGCACCTGTGAAGCGCTTTGAGCATTGTCTTTACTATGGATTCAGCGCTCTATAAGGCTAATTATTAGTATTGACGCTATTTTGGAACCAAAATTTAGGGGTAGGGGAAACGTTAATCTTTGCATCTTTGGAAATATAAGTCACAAAGAAACAAAAAAACCCTTAATATGTTTGTATTTAAGTACTCTACTCATTCAAATAATTAGTTTGCAAATTAGTTTGTTAATTAGGTCACCAAAGGTCAAAAGGTCATGAAAATCGGGTACAAGTGAAAATTTGACCGTTGCTCCCAAAATAACCTGCCAAATCGATTGATTCATTCATTTTGATATTTGTGATGCATGGAAATGTTAAAAAAAGAGGACACTGGTTGTTTCGATTTGCTTTTCAGGTCATTAAATGCCTAACAACATATCATGATATCAACTGAATAATTGACGGCCAATTGGCATAGATACAATAAGGCATAATTAGAAAAATAAACCTTAAAAAATATTTTTAACACATATAAACCAAACGTCTGGACATATTTTGCAAGGGGGTTCGATTTTGCCACAAGTGGAACATTTTACTCACCCGTTTTGACCGACAAGTACCGAAGACACATGCACCGAACGCTGGAGGCGCAAGTTATAGTCAAACTTTGACAGAAAATTTTTCAAGGGCTTTTGAACACCATGTGGGACAAAATAAAACACGACAAACAAAATAAATACCAAACGTCTCATCATATACTAAAGCACTATATCCGAAGCAGAACTCGAGATCTTGGGGTGGGGGGGGGGGGTTCGTCCGAACCCCTGAACCCCCTGAATACGGCCCTGTAATACCTACACAAAATCAAATTGAACTCTTTTACAAAAGCTGAAAACAAGTTTTAATGAGCAAAGGAAAATAATTTTACAAATTTTATCATAAGGTATCTTATCGTCTTTACATGAGAGAAATTTGTCACTATCGGATCTAGGAATTATTTAATAGAACTGAAGACGAGAAATAATCGCTTAATACCTACATTATGATACTTACCAAAACATTCATAAATGCAAACTTTGCAGAAAAGTGCATGAAAGTATTATTTTTCAGGTCATTGATTGTATTTACATAAGGATTGCCACACATGTTAGGAATAGACACCATTAACAATTCTCTCCTCGACGAAACTTTTCTTAAAAAACAAAACCTAAACAAACAGCCATAGCGTTTTAAAACAAACCCTGTAATGTAATGCATTTGCACATGTCATTGTTCAATACTTCAAAGTGCTAAATCAGCATTGCAACCATCACTTTTTTACATACCTTGTTTATCAAGCAACCTACCACCACCAGCCCCATAGCAATAGTTAACAACGTTATGATCATTATATGCCATTGTAATTCGTAAGTATCCTTGTTCTTTTCCAATATTGTGGTTGTGCTGTGTGTTGTCGAAAACATTTCGTCCGATGGATTTACGAAATGACCACAATGAACACTTAAGTTTGTGTTCATTAAATCAATATCGAAAAATTCTATAGGTGCCTTGCAAATAAATGAGTACTGATAAAATGATGAGCACAAGATCCAGTTGTAAATATGGAACAAGTTACAATCGCAAGGAATTGGATTCCAGCGGAAATCAAATGAAAAATCTCGTTCAGCTACAAAGTTTGCAGGTAGTCGAATAAAGCTGTTATGGGCGACACTTACAGATCGAATGGACAGCAAACCTACTAGGGCCCCGTCATCGATAACTGTTATTTCGTTATTGTCCATGTAAAGATATTTCAAGAAACGCAAGTTTGAGAAAGAACCTTTTCTCACAGCTGTTATGTGATTATGTTCGAGTCTGAGCACGACAAGTCGGGGCATGCTAGGGAAACAAACAACTGGTACTGATGTTAGCTTGTTGTACGACAAACGTAGAGAGTAAAGTTTATCAAGAACAAACGAAAAGTTACTTGGCAGTACTTCTTTCATTTGGTTGCCTATAAAATGCAAAAATTTGAGACTTTGTAGATTTGCAAGTATATCCATGGATAATAATGTCAGATTATTAAATCTGAAATCAATCGAAGTAAGCGCCTCATTCTTTGACAGGAGAGATACTGGAATGTCTGTCACATTGTTGTTGTTTAATCGCAAAAATTCTAAATTACGAAGATTGGCGAACAGTAAACTTTCTAGATGGTTGATTTCATTTTTTTCTAACGCCAATTCTCTCAACATTTCGTTTCCATTAAAAGCCTGGCCATGAATAAAAATTATAGCATTTCCTCCAAGAAAGAGGTATTCCAATTTACTGTTATTAATAAGAGCAAAATCCGGAATGAATCGTATTTCGTTATCTTCCAGGTTAAGAGTTGATAGTTCATAGAGTCTGTCTAGTGCAGCAACCGGCATCTCTTTTAATCCATTCTCTTTCACAGATAATGTTTTCATTTTTAAAACCTCTACAAAGCAGTCCTTTCCCAGTTCTCCAATATCATTCCTGATCAATCTTAGCTGTTCTAAATTTGTTAGGTTTTGTAAGGTACCTTTGAAACCGTATCGTGTTGAGGAAACCTTTATGTTTTCGATGATAAGTCCTCTTGTCATGGCAGGAAATTTTAACGTCACACTTTTCAGTAGGTTTGTTGGATTATAACAATGGACGTATACGCCGAAAGTCCTTTCATAACAATTGCATAACTGTGAACAATCTGATTGAGCACGAAAGGGATTTGAAGTCAGAACAACAATCACACGGAGGTAAAAATTCGGAGACATTTTTGTTGCCATTGACGACTTATATTGTCAAATTTTTCAACGGAAGAAATCTCAGTGTCGTATTTATCCACGCTTTATTTTTGTGATTATTTTCTATGTTAAATTCTATAAAGTAGAACCTGTCGATGAC
>WURT03017893.1:11265-35226 GCA_009936505.3 Holothuria glaberrima | reverse complement strand
GAGTAATACATGTCCGATTTGAATGAAAGTTTCACCAAATTGCATAGATTTAGTTCCTCTTTCACATATGAAAAGTAAATTTTTGCTCGAACCCTTCTTTTAAAATATACTCTTTTTGTTTTCTCCTTGTTATCATAGTTTCCCTTCTCTGCTCTTCGTTTACCCAAAGGAATGTGTTATGCTTAGGCGTACATTATCATGGTTTTCTTTTTTCATAAGCAATAACCATACACGCAGTTGCCACCTGTGGGCTGGGTGTTATAGGAAATGCCCACGGTATTCCCAGCTTGTTGTAAGAGGCGACTAAAGGTAATGACTTTCACCGTATTTGAACTGTATTTGAAACCGAACTTGAACCGTATTTGTAACCATAATTGAACTTTACTTTTTTATCTAGTTGACAATATATAACATATTGGTTTTGGTGTGTCGTTAAATCTCATCTAACTAACCAACTAACATACACGCAGTTTGGAAACATTATGCAACTTGCAATCATCGTAAAGAGGTCTTTCACATGACGTGACGTCAGCGCTTGTCAATTTGGCATACTGGCCGAGACGGCTTGTGCGTGTAATGTCTGTTATCGATACGCACGCACGCACGACATGACCTTAGTTACAATTGTGGTACAATGGACGCCTGGCTGTTAAAATGACCAACAAAGAGACGCGCAACGCAGTGACGTCGGTGCAAAACCTCTATATCTTTTCATCCTTTCTTTAGTGTATATTAATTGTCATGCTATGCGGATGTTGTTCAGTGTAGGGAGAAAAATGCCAAAAGTGCTCCTCATATTGCCGAAATGGCACTTTCCCCGTCTTACAAGTTGCAGCTTAACAAACTTTGGGCACTTTTAATAATCACAGATTACACAGATCGATGCGATAAATATCTATTTTACAACTTTCTAGTGAGACAATTGTCCCTTGTTCCCCTCGTCCTTCACCCTCTAGGGGGAAGGGGCAGTTGTATTATTGTAAAGAGATGAATGTACTAGAAACAAATGAGGAACAGAAGATAATACGGGTAAGTACAGTTGTCTTCTTCCTAGGAAAGTGACTACCAAAAGGCGATAACACTCTTGGAACGAACCATTTAAAGGTCTTGCCAGCTTGTCATTTAAATCAATGGGTCCATTTCTAGATGTCTATATTCTTGTCACAACTGAACCGAATGTCACTCTTCCGTTGCGACCCCAGGTTGTTTTTCCCTTACCAGCAAAATTTGTTATAAATTTTGATACACAGTGAAGGTTTTTGTTTTTCTCTCAGATTTATAATGCACAAAGAATTTCAGTTTACAACAAAGGAAGTTACCTTAGGTCCTATAGGCCTAGTACACCGGTGAATTAATTAACCCCAACTTTAATCTTAATTGTGATTACTTAAGCGACGCGAGGGCCTTTTTCGGTTTCTTTCCGTTTCCTTCCTTTCGTCTACTGATACGCTTGATACCCGACTCCTGAAGTTCGCTTTCGCTAGTCCCGTCGTTGTCACCATGCAGCTCGATCCGCCACCAGCAGAGTATGCATGGTACTCGTGCCTTACGGTCACCCAGATGACGAAGCAAACTTGTCCTCCCTTTAATCAAATTAAATTCGGCGCCCGTGACTACGTATTTCATTCCAAAATACTGGTCTTCCAATTCACGTTAAAATACAAGCCCTCACTAGCTTCTCCTTTTTCGAAAAAAAATATATATTTTATTAATTTCTCCAATATATGTCAGAATAAAAATGCTTCCATCGATTCTGAAAATGATTATCCCCAAAATTCTTTTTTTCCATAAGTTCATCTGCTGCAATACGACAGTTTCCGTTTGTCTTCTGTCGGCGACATTTTTTACACTTTTCCTCCAAAAAATCTATTCCGGTTTTTGATTTGATGAAATAGCGATAGCATTTGCGATAAAGGGTGATGCCTGTCTGCATCTTCGAAGCCCCCAAATGCTCGGTTTTAGTGAATATGAGTGATATTTAGGGCCCATTTCTCTCTCTAGAAACAGGCCCGGCATTGAGCCTGCACTAATAGTGAATCTATGTCTCTTCGATGCAAACGATAGACACCCTCAGTACAACTGCAGCTACATTGTATGTCTATCTGTACCATATATATCCTCTTTACTTTGATCTTATAACACCATTTCTAGGTTCAGCAGCTGCAGCAATGATGTCAGCGGCTGGTCCGGTGGCGTCTGGAAGTGTCGTAGCCTTGTGCCAATCAATAGGAGCTACCGGGGCGGTATCGGCAACGACCGCGTTTGTTGCGAACACCGCCGCTGGAGCTGTAATAGGAGGTGCTGCCGTGAAAACGTTTTCCACGGTTCAGAGATATTTTGGTGGAGACACAGAAGATTCAGACAACGATGATGACAGTTCTGACTCGAATGATGATAGCCCTGACTCCACAGGGGTTAGTCCTGACACTAGAGATAGTCCTGACTCCATCAATAGTCCTGATTCTAGTGATAGCCCTGACTCAAAAGATGTCATTCCAGACTCCAAAGACGATAACCCTGACTCGAAATACGGCAAAAGTGAGGAAAATATTACTAATCAAATCAGAATTATCTTGTTTTTGTTTAGATCATTCGGATAGTTTAAGTCAGTGTGTAGCTGAGGACTAATAACCTATTATTTTATCTGCTTAAATGTATAAAGTTGTGTGCTGAAAATTGTAAATAGAATATTAATAATCAGGGAAGGTAGTTGACACTAAAACATCGATTGCATGATTTTAAAGCTGCTTGTTGTACTATTATATCTGTGGTCAAGGGTATCGATTTTTTCTCAACATTGGGGGACATGTTCCCCTGTTCCCGGGATCGCCGCCCATGTCTGTGGTCCTATAATATAGAACATCAATCGATATTCGTTCATAAACTCTAGACAGTAAACCTAAGTTGCAAGTGTTTATTATACAGTTTGCAGTGTTAATACATCCTGATTATGAAGCTGGTATATCTTCTCTCTCAAGGTTCCAGTGATACATTATTGGTGCCAACGATTTGGCCGATCCCGCCTAAGGGATTTGTGGAGAATGCTGTTCCCGTGTTTATGGGAAATCTACGCGATGATTCGGACGACGATGACAATAACGACGACCACAAACCTTCTGGCTCAGCGATGATGGTGTTAGTATAGATTCAAATTATTACCACTAATACTTAATGATGGCGAATAAATACTGGTGCTGAAGATTGTGGGTGGCAGGTGCATTTCTTGCCAAACGACTAGCTACATTTTCACATTCCGACTCCATGATAGTAACATCATCGCAAACACGGCTACTGCACAAGAGAACAGCTGCAGCTTGGTTCCTGCTACGTTTAAGTTTATCCGCTCCTCCAATTTAAACGAAAAACATTCGGTCAAGTGAAAAAGTTTGCAGACAAAGTCACAGTAACTTGTACTGAGTTCGAATTATTCAGAGTCGCATCCTTGCAAAACTTTGTGGGAACTTGGAAACATAACAGACTGCAAAAGTCAACATTGACCAACCAAAGTTAAGCTACCAGGGCCGCAGCCCCGGTGAAATCCCAAGGGGGACAGTTCGTGACACTGTCTATAAGCAGAGCACCAAGTGACGTGCCTGCAGATAGTAGACACCCGAGCAGATTTTCGCCTGTGTAAGCCGAGATGCCATCCTGGGAGAGGGTGCTGAGGGAAGGGTACATGTAAGACCTATCTTAAGGTGCAAAATTGTACTATCGTTATGGCTTTAAAGAGATTATAAGTTTACAAAGTTTCATCATTTAGTGTTATTCTTCCTTTCATTCCCTAGGCCTAAGGTAAGAGGTGCTGTCTAAGAGCAGGGGAGAACACCCTATTCTCTTTGAGAAATTTTTGTCTATGTGAGGTGGCTTGGATGCAAAATGGTGCTATCTTTGTTATCCTAAAGTTTCGTGAAGCGTTGAGTTGATTATATGTTTTGGAATTCTCATTATTTAGTGATGTGTTTCTGTTTTGGTAAGGTGTAATTGAAGGGGATATTGCCTGACGGGAGGGATAACACCTTCCTTTTAGAAATTGTTCTTGTTCTTAGTTTTCCTAGATCCAAAATGGTGCCATCTTTGTTAAAGCCGGGACTGATTACATGATCTGAAATTTTAATTTTTTTAATTGAATTTTCGGCTGTTACATAACACCCCTGCATGGCCGTTGCGGGCTTCTTCCTTGAGCTCTTAGTACGCAACTGGGTGAACCACTGGTGCGTATCCTTAGGGTAAGCTTTGCAAATCAGACCCTTTTTAAACTTACATACTGGGTGGGCCATGGCCCCACAGTCCCAAACACAGCCTCCACTCAGCTCATTTGGTCCCTTCTTTCGGGAAATTTTATTTTCAAACGTGTAAACATTGCCCAATTTTATGCTGACAGGATAGGGGAATGTACCAAACTACTTCACTCATTGAAGAAAATAAGGAAAGATTAATGTACATGTAAGCCATATGGAGTGCAATTTCTGGCAATCTGGACTGCACTAGTGTAGACGGGGGAGGCCATTGGGCCATGCCCCCTTCACTGACTTTAATTTAAGTTTTGCTTCAAAAGGTAGCATATGTGGCACCAGATTGCATGGAAGGATGCCCAGTCTTTCAAGAATATCCACCTAATTTTTCAAAAATTTTCAAAGTAAATGCCAATTTTTTTAGTTCCTAAAAAGACGTCAGTTTTTTTAATACAAGTTTAACTCCAAAAGGTAGCATATAGATTGCATGGAAGGACGCCCAGTTTTTCAAGAATTTCCAAAGACCCCTCCCCCAGGCCGGCGATCACACAATACACTGCATGGCCAGTGAGCACGCCACTACTGGACAGGCATTTTTCTGAAAAAGTTCGTCGTAAAGAACGCACCAATCAATGGTGGCCCTCCGCTTAGATGGTCCCTTTCGTCAAATGGCCCCAACTAAAAAATTCTTAAAAAAGGCCCTGAATTTAAACAGCATTGCCCTTCTTGGACACTCCACACCTAAAAGTGTTGACGGATCGAAGTTTCTCCCAAGTTGTTCTAGCAGCAGACCTGGCATGACCCTAGGAGGACGACCAATAGTCGAACAAGAAATAAAATGTCCGGCGAAAATCCACAAATCAAAGGGAATTCACGATGATGGGAACAGAACACCAAAAGTTGGAAACAACATGTCTCAAGTACAGAATCGATAAAAGCCCTTGTCTCCATTGACAAAGATGCTTATTTTAGCTACTTTTGTATTTTTATACACGTGGACAGTGGTGACTCTCTTCGTTTATATGATGTATCCTGTCACAAAAAAGGTCCCACGCCAAAATTTTGTGTTGAGTCATACGGGTCTAATCAACAATGCGATAAACCCAGTGTTGTATAGCTTTATGAATCCCATATTTCGAGTTGAATGTAAAATGCTGCTCAGTCGGCTGCGAAGACGTCTATACTAACACAGTATCTTATTTAGATCCCATACTTGGCACAGAGAGATACAAGGCCTATCATTAACGCAGAAAATATTAATCGTAAAACTGGTTCTTCTGTGGTATACAAAGAGAGACAGGAAGAATATTCATAATGGTTATCTTGTTAGGTTATCAACAAACCAACGAAGAGTTTTACTTCGAAAACATACATTATACACATGAGGAAAAATAAGTATAGTGCGTCAAAACTCGATCCTACTCAGCCAGTGGCGTCGCTATAAGGGGCCGGGGAGTATGTGCCCCGCGAAGTTGGATGTTCCCCGTGTGCCCCCCTCCTCCTCAATTGAATTTTTTTTTTGTGTATTACAAAATCATGCGCAAACACATTGAATATAAACTGATTTCAACAGGAGCACCTTCTCCCATTTTATTAGTTATACAGGGGTATAAAATTGCGCAACTTCGTTTTCAAAATTTCATTTTTGCTGCGTGCTTCGTGCGCATCTATGTTGGGAAACATTGTACAGCACGACCTTACTGGTAGGTTTATTCCAGGATTATCTTGCCAAAACCTACTTTCACTATCTATTGGGCCACTGCAGCGGTGAGTATTCTATACCCAATACAATTCCCACATCGATTATCTTTTCGTGGTCTATGTTTATATTTGAAAACTATTAAGAAGGCGATTTTTGTTGCCTTTGCTAACGCATATTAAATAGCATAGGAGGAATATTAAATAGCTTCATCTCATTAGCTAATGTCCTTTTATTTTTAAAGCCCGCGCCTTAAAATTTACATTAGGAGTTTTGCTCTTATCTTCCTTTGACATATTTTGTGCTGAAAGTATATTTCAGAGAAAGTCAAATGCGTTTAACAAAAGTAATTTTTGCAATGTCGCTGAGTAGTAAGTATACAGTACAGTAGTGTAGCGTCAATAGCCTCTGAGGGGGGCGGAGCTAACGTTGTGAAGTTGATGATGACGTCACTTCATAGGTTCTGTAGATTAGCTTTTAGTATTCGTAGTTTCCTATGTTGCCTTGACTACTTACAACTTATGACGTACACAGTGTATACGTAACTACCCAGGAAACATTTTACCGTCGCAAGGACATCTGCTTTGCCTTGTGGGCAAATGGTCGAATTGTGGTCGGGTAACATTTGGAGATCGGTCCGAGATTAGACTGAAGTCACTTCTAAGCACAATCCACTTTAATTCGACGCCAGATGGACGTCTGAAAATGTAGTCGTTTTACGTTAGTCGGTATGATGTCGCATAGACACTGAACAGTCGGATCTCAGTCCAAACAACGTCTAATAGACATCTTTGCCAACGTCAGTTCGACGTCGCACAGATTTGCAAACGGAATTTCGGCTGACGTAGGTCTTAACCGTCGTCTTAATCCACTTTTTCATAGAGAATACTGGATTTGAAATTAATTCAAGAAAACTGGCCTCATTTGCAAAGTTTCTCTAGCTAATAAGTTTGATGCGATTCTACAACAACGTTACAATCTAATTTTTCTGAAGGCAATACAAATGTAGCCGACTGATGTAAACCTTGCAAAATGACTTTAGCCTAATGCAATTCAGTGTCAATCGTGATTGTGTTCAGCACACCTTTCCCAACCCTGCACAGCATAGCACAAATTGAATGTTATTCAATTGGTTCCCGCTGGATTTGCGTGTCAAAATGGATTTTCGTTTGTACTTTTGTAAATTTTTGTGTGCTAAATTTATAAAAGTAAGGTACGAAGTAATTGAAATATCACGTCAAACTACAGTAGCTACCTTTCATATTAAAGATGTGGGTCTTTGAAAATTAAATTCTTCTCTCACTGACAGCTGAGGGAATTTCTTCAAACACTAAGTATCAGGGGCTGCCCATTTTAAGAACGCATTATTTGGCTAGTGGTCTTTGAGCAGAACCAACTGTCTCCACATGAGTTTCTTAATGGCAAATCGTTATTTTAACTGTAAAAGTAAACAACATGACTTTCATGGAGAACTAAACAGCAATTTGGGGAATTAAAGTCAACATATAGATTAAAAGTCGCTACCTTAAGATTAAAACTTATGATAGGCTATTATACAACGTATGACTTTTCAAGTCAAAAGAAGGTTTTTTTTTTAAGTCACTCGTTTGATCACACTCTCAGATATTTTTCATTATGTAATGAATATTACGAGGGTTTGGAATATTTCTTTCGATTCATTCTGTCAATTCTAATGCAAAGTAGCTCAATTAAAGTATAAATATTTCTAAATGAGGTACGGCCGCCATTTTGTAATTTAAAATGGCGACCAGACTGCATATCTTTGGTAGTAACATGCAGTAAATATGAGGGAAAATTTGGGTGAACTTAGAACTAATTAAAACTGTAAAACAGAAGGTTCTACTGTTTGATAATCTTACCATGGTTCCACTAAACATGATATGAAAAATACAGTAGTCAGAAATCAGGCACCGAATAAGAAGCTTATTAAATTAAATACAAGGTTGCGAACAGTAACTTTGAGGCTCGTTATATTGATAATAATACTTTCTATACCTCATATGTACAATGATCAAAACATAAAATGTAGATACCATAGTTACAGACAGACAGAACTATCTCTAATGAGTAGCTGTGGGTCATAGTTGGTCCTTTGGGGAATTTTCTAGAACAGTGCTTTTTACACGAAGATCATTCTAGGTTTAAAGATATATGGATCAAAAACAGCAGTTCAAAATTTTAAAACTATGATCTTGAAAGTTATAGTTCTCACATTTGACTTTTTATTTCAGAAGTTGGCACGTTGGACTAAATGCTCATTCGTCTGATTTCTGGTTCATGATTTTGACTTGCACTCGCATTACTTTGAATTCTAATCTCGTTGTTTTGACTGTAAACCCCATTTTTTACTACAATAACTCCAGTTGTCTTTAAATGTTAAACTTTTCATTTTTCGTGTCACTGTTCAACTTATTGGTGTCTTTTTACCTTTGTAGTAAAACTCATTATTTTGACATTACATCAGTTTATTAGTTTGACTCAAAGATTAAAATATTTCACCACTGAATTACATTGGTTTGACTGCAAACCTCATATATTTGACCATAAAGTCAACATTTTTACCCCATATTTTAGTCTTATTTATTTGAATTTAAACTTGTAGTTCTAACGTTCAATGTCCTGATTTGACCAACTAATGTAAGATATTTTAAGTAAGGTATTTTCTGATTAGCTGATGATAGTGTATTGTATCGATTGTATCCTTTGTTAGGGATTAGGGTTAGCGTTATCCAGTCATAAAAATTCTTCCGAGAGGGTATGCATTTGCCCAATTTGCCTGGAAATGACGTAAAATTAACTTAATTAACCAGAATATTACTTTAAATCTCTTAGTTGTAATTTTACCTTCTTTTTATTTTGGCTTTAAAGGGCAATGGTTGACTTTTCACCTTATTTAACTCTGTTAGTCTCATTACTTTTACATTTTAGTCAAAGATTTGACTGATAATCTTGTTCTTTTGATATTTAATGAGAATCCTTATTCCACTTTTAATCAAGATTTTGAATTTTAATATACTTAGTTTTACTGTAAAAGGTTGCAGTATAAGACAGTCGCTGTCACTATTCTTAACTACTAATGTCATTACTTTGACTCTAAATTTTACAATTATAACTTTCACGTCCGAAGTGTGCCTTTCAATTTTTCCATTTGACACTTCAAGTTATGATTTTGACTTTTAAATCCACAGTTTTAACTAATTACCTCTTTGTTCTAAGTTATTGTCCCATTGTTTGTATGTTGAAAGTTCAAGTTTGAATGTTAATGTCATTATTTGAACTGCTTATCTCATTATTATGACTCTAGAACTTTTATAGGCTAATATTGACTTTTAAAGGGATTTTCTAGAGACAAAATTCAGTAAGTTCAAAAAATACAGGTGAAAACTGCATCTCAATAGCTTTTCAAAAAAATGCAATTTTTCTCAAGATTAAGTGCATTATGGGAAATCTATAATGTCATCGTGGCACATTAATTTGACCTAGAACTGAATTTCTTTATGATATTAATGTCGCTGTAGGGGATATTTAGCAACTTTGTTTGTTAGCCCTACATATGGTGTAGATCTGTGCTAAATCTACATGAAAATGTATTTAAACATTCCAACAGTATCAAATTTCAAGCACAAAAAGGACAGTCACTTATAAAGAAAAACAAAAGAAATCCGAGCCAATGTGCCCACTTTACGTAAAAGTCTGTGACCTTGATGAGAACTGGAGGTATTTTTGACAAAAAATAAAAACTCTTTAATATGAGATATTTCGAGATAGGAAAAGAGTATTGCTACGGGGTTTGGAGGCACGAATTGGAATTTTGTTTTCCTTCACATGAGACCCTTGTGAAATGCCACTAAAAATGCCTTTAAGTCAAAATTTTTTACTGAAATACGTTTTGCTAACATTCAACTGTCCAGTTACTTGACTTTTATTGCGACTATTTCGCTAGAAAATCTCAAGTTGCCATTGCTGTAACACAATTTTACACATTTCGTCCCTCCCCCACGCCGAAAGATAATTTTGCCTCCCCCGAGGCTACCTCACCCCCGCCCCCCCCCTTCAGTACCTCTGGTTACGGGCCTGCTTTTAATTTGCATATCTGAACTTTTTGTTTCATTGTTATTAATTTAAGAGTAAAAATATCGACTGTTTTGGCCCTTAGTTTTACTTTCAACATTACATTAAATTTAAAAGTTACAATACAACCTGCTTTGTCTCTTTACTTTAACTTTAAATCCTTAACTTTAAATCCTTGACTCTCAAACCCTCAAAGCTTCCCTCTCCCCTAAATCTTCTCCCCAGGAACTTCTGCCCCAAAGACAAGGCTTATATTAAGCGGGCTCAGGGCAATTTTTACCTAGTTATGTTTTGCTCCCCGTCCGCTCAAAAATAAGACAACCGGGAGCCGGCAATATTTTGTTTTTAACGCCCGCTAAAGTTTCGTTGTTTGATCATATATCACACTATTTTATTCAAGAATTGCTAACGGCCACTCCTGGTCATGAAATAGTTGCTCCCGGTTCTGCCAGAAAATCATACAACCGAGAGCTACTTTTTGTCAGCTATTGCTCTCGATCTGTGTCAGGTTAATATAAGGCTTGCGCAAAGAAAACTCCTTAACCGCATTGTTTCATTAGCTTTATAAAAGAAACATTCGTTTTAAATTAAAGCTCATAAGTGTGAGTTTGAATAATATCCTATTCACAGAAACCTCATGTTATTGCCCGAAAAGAGCTATTAGAAACTTACAACATAGGATTCCTTTTGATTTCAAAATTGTGACGTCCATCTAATTATTTTGACATGTTTCCCTTAAGTTCTGGGAGAGTCATGGTTTTTCTTTCTAAAACAACTAGTTTAACCATTAAAAACGTAGGCCTATGTGAATACGGTTTCCCCTTCCCATAGATTCTCAGCCAAATAATGTATTCAATTGGCAGCCAGTTGGTACAAACTGTATGGCCAGGAGTAGTGGCGTAGCCACGGAGGTACGAGGGGGCACTTGCTCCACGACAAAACCTTGCCACCCCAGGAGCCCCCTGTGAAAAATTTTGGAAGGCACGGTTTTATCTTGTGGGTAACTCATTAGGTCAAAATGGCCAAACTTTGACATTTTGATTACCAAAAATGGCCCTTTTCAGACAAGTTCAAACCTACGATTACCTGGGCGATTACGACACTGCAGCAATTTAGGGCGCAATAAGGCATCCAGGAAGTTTGTTCCCCTCCGCTAGTTCTTCCCCTCCGCTTCTTTCTCCCGCTACCCCACCATCCCAGACCCCCCTCCCAAAATAAATTGTGTGGCCAAAAATTATCCAAAAATGGCGTTAGAAATTTAAAAACTCCACCCCAAGTTCCAATTTCTTCCACATTAGGACTATAAAGTTAACTGAGGAAAAATATTGTGGAGCGTCCGACTATGAATGGTAGGACGAGGGGGGGGGGGGCATTAGTACAGTCCAAGATGGTTGAAGGGGCGGTAGTTTAAAAAAAGTTTGAGAAACACTACTTTAGACAGATAGAAGAAGTTTCGTTCCTTACATTAAACATCTTGGTTGTTGTGATATGCAAATATTTAAGGAAACTTTAGTACCGGTAATGTTTGGAAATTATGTAATGTCAAATTATTGTTACCTGTTATTAAGTTGTGCAGATCCTGAGCAAAGATCAGTGCAAATAAAAACGACTAAATAAAATATAAGAAGACAAATTAAATAGGCGAAAATCTCACCATGTTTACGCTACTCAGTACAACTTTCTTTGACGCTCGCAACACAAACCTGTCAAGATGATGGCGGGATTAATTTTATTTTTCAAAAGAAGCGTTAACGAAGAACATACCGTGAGAGATGTCAAAGAGTGTTCTATCCAGTGGACCGATTGCTGACTCCTTGGCCTATTTGCTTTACACGATCGCTAGTAGTGGTTCCCTTCTTTAGGTGATTTAGAAATTTTGTTCAAATAACTCGCAGAGTTCTGACATTTTTTACTCCAGCTCACATTATTTTATATCTCCCTCTTGTCATGCCTTGTCATTTTTCTCTTGTGTTGGTCGACAACTTTTCGTTAATTTGGCCAAGTAGCATGTCCGTGTTCTCTTGAATCAACAAAAACATTTAGATAATTGCAAGTCCCAGTACACCAATGACCACCAAGGTAATGTAATCAGGATCATGTTTGTTTCTGAAGCGCAAGCATCGGGGATGTAAGCACTAACGTTAAGGGTTCCAATTAAGTATACAGCCTGTGTGAATGTTTGTATTAATAAACAGGGTTTCATTGACAGTTTTAATATTTAGTATGAGTACATGTCTAATATTGAAAAGAAGCATATTAATTTGATGGTTGATTAAGAACTTCAACAATACCCCAACAGGGGGTGGGGGGTACATGACGCTGACCAGAAATATTCCAAGCGCGAATTGTGAAACCCTAGACGAAGGGATTTGGGCGGTTCCCTAGAAAATTTGGAAACAGGATGATCTGTGGTGCAATTTGAGACATTTTCCTACGATTTTAATCCATTAATTGGCTGTTTCCACCATTTTCGAGTTTTGTTTCATTGAATAAGCTATACTGCAAGCTATGAAATCAAACATGTGGCGCCACAAATGATGATAGTTGCCCCTCAGACAACTTCCCCCACCAGAAAATTTAGAATTGTCCTAGATCGGCATCTCCTGGAGGGACAAATTGCCCGGGATGGAAATTGTCCGTGTGGAAATTGTCCGATGGAGGTTGTCAGAGAACTTATAGTCGCATAGATCACGATGTAGAGACTTGAAGCCTCTTCTTCGGTCGATCGCCTTGATCGGTAAAATACCTGTTACATAAAAATTATGTTGGGAAGCATGTCGCAACTGTAATCTTCTTCAAGGCTCTAGAAATTCCAAAGAGAGATGACTTAGTCTGTAAGTCAATATGGTTGGTAAAGTGGGTCCAATTCCTACTTGTTCAGTTTAGTTCAGTGTATTTCTCCTCATCTCCCCTGGCGGGGTATAAAAGACTTATAAATATACTACAATAACAAAATGCACAATATACATCAACAAAATAATGAGAGAAAGGTATAAAAAAGGAACATAAAAACCAAAAACCTCAAGATAAAGCATGAACAAATGTACACAATATCAAACACTAAAGATGAACATTTAAGTGTTCAAATAACCAGAGTTAGACTCTACTGAGTCACAACTCAAAAGAGGACCAACTAAGTACAAGGAAAATAACTTGTTTTAAAAACTACCTGAGCATCTAAAAACACCTAAGGATTTCACCACAGAATAAACTAATATTAAGTAAAGTCTTCCTGCTTTTGGATTGAAATAAGTTTTGCATTTTCAAGGTGTTAGGGTTTCTATAAAAATATGGAGCAATATATTTTTTTGTAGATTGAGAAAATAATGGGCATTCAAACAAATAATGGAACTCATCTCCTATAGATTTTCTTCATTACATAGTTTACATAATCACTCGTGAAAAACAATACTATCATACCTCCCAGTGACGATAGGAATTTTACTGTTGCTACAACGTACCCGCCAAAAATTAAGTCTGTTACGCAACGGGAGATTAATTAAATATTTTTCAAAAGTAGGGTTGTTTTAAAAATAGGATAAACTTTACATTGGGCTTTGCTATTAACTTCGGCACACCATTCCTGCATATAAATGTCACTAAGTCTTTGTTCAGTAGTTTTCTTCAACCATGTCTGACTGAGGAGAACAGTATTACGTGGATCATTCCCTGCATCAAAGCCCGTATTGTCCCAAATAAATGGCATACCTATCTTTTCAAAGACACTTTTAATTTTTACAATCCAAGGAGATGAGTAAATATCCTTATCGTGTAGAACCCTTAAATATTTGTACAATAGATGCGACAACTTATTACTATCCCCATTAACAATTCTGCCCCAAAAAGTTATCATCCTACTCTCAATTGTTTTAATTAATTTATATCTACCAAGTTCACCGTAAATCATACAACTAGGAGTATTTTGTTTTAAGTTTAAGTATCTGCTCACAAAAATTCAAGTGAAATGATTCGATTATCTTCAGATCTTCAAAACCCCACACTTCACATCCATGATATAGAAACACTGGCAAAATTAACTGGTCAAAAAGTTTTAACATCAAATCTAGGGGTAAATGCAGGTTGAACGATTTATTCAGTACACCAGACATAGCATTCTTTGCTTGGTTAAGCTGCTTACATAAATTCTTATCAAATCTGTTATTTTAATTAAACATAACACCAAGGTACGTATAATTATCGATTACCTCCATTTAAAAATACCAGCTCTCAGGCTCAAGCAAAAATGATCAGCGCCCTCGTCTACAACGTTACAGTTAGATCAAGACAAGAAAGTTTGTTCTCTTCCTCACTCGACCCACTATGTACTTGTTTTGCTTGACCGTGTTTTTTTTTGGGGGGGGGGGGGTTGGTGAGAGATGTACTGAAAAAATTTAAAAATTTCCACCAACAAAGAATATCACATGAGCAATTTTCATAACCATCAAATAAAACCATGTTTTCTTTGGGATTTTAATTTTTTTATTTCCACCATACTGACTGTTCTGCCTATATGCAAGGCATACCTGTACAAAAGCAAAGAGACAAGTTTTCAAAAAGTCAACGCTCTGGAGTATGGGGCAACAACAATTTATAACACTACAAAAAATAGGGTTTTTCTCTTTATATGAGAACCTTACAGCCCAAGTAAGAAAGTATACACCATTACCTGATTACTATCCTGAGATATCGTGTTTACAAGGTTTTTAATTTTTGACCACTGGTGACCTCATATGACCTTTGAACTCTACCAAAAACAACAGTTTTTTTTTCTCTCAGTATGAAAAAATCCGTACATTAAATATGAGAAATGTCCACCATTTCTATGTAAGATAACGTGTTTACAAGCTATTTCCAAAGTTTTCGTAGTTTTACCCATGATGACCTAAGATGACCTTTCATCTCTACCAAAAACAATGGCATTCGTCTTCTGACTAACACGCATTTACATGCTAAGTGTGAAAAGTATGCATGATTCCTACCTTGAGATATCGTGTTTACAAGGTTATAACTTTTGACCTCTGGTGACCTCACAGGAGCTCTAACATCCACCATAACAATAGTGTTCGTTCTCTTAATATGATAAATCAATATACTAAGTATGAAAAGTATACCATCATTCCTATCTATAAATTTCGTGTTTACAAGCTAAGCGTCACAAACACACACACACGCGAGTGCACACACATACTAACGTCATCGTGACTGCATAGATTCCTGTTGCCTTCGACAAGAAATCAAAAATTACGAATCGACAGGTGCCACCTTTTGAAGTACATCAAAGAACTGGCGTAGCAAGTGGGTGTATTGGGTGGACGATGTCCAGGGGCCCCGGGGGTTCAGGGGCCCCAACCGAATGTGAAAAGATTAAAAAATCGTAACTGTCTGCCGTCTAACCACCCAGTACAGACCCGAAAGAACCACAAAGGAATCACCAATCGCAGAACTGCTTTTGAAGAACCAGGCAAGAATGGTATGCGGGAGTGAATCCGGATCTGGCGCGTGCACGGTCTCACTCTTACCCCGTAAATCCTCATGGAGATTCGAGGGATCTTAGGAAAATGGGTTAAATACCATTGGTTTGGGGCCCCCTCGCTGTCTCTTGTCCATGAGCCTGCGAGGGTCTTGCTACGACCCTGAATCAAAGGGCTATACAATATTGGGGGGCCTTATCAATGGCCCTTTGCCGATCTGTGGTGATGTTCCCAAGAGTAAAAAGCAAACACGGGATAGATATCTTTAGAATTTAGGGACAAAAAGCTTTTCAAGTCAGCAGGCTACCTCTCTACTACGGGTAGGCGGTTGGTGTTATTAACCAGGTTAATGACAAAATGCCAAGAAACAGACTAAAATTGCGCATTTATTTTCCAAGCTTGCAGATATCAGGACAGCACAAAAAATTACGTATCATCTGGTTACAGAGAAAATCTGCATTCGACACCGCATCTATAAAGGCGGGTCGGCCGACTTTCTGATCTCAGAAGAAATTATGTCATAAGTTAAAACTCGAATAACAGTATTCAACAATCAAAGATCATAAAAGAAAGTTTTGCATACATTCGATGGCTCTCCTAACTGCAGTTTGACCATATTTGCCTTCACGGTACATGTGCAGATGCGCAAACACCTTTCTATTGAACAAGCACTCTCATACAAATTTAGATACATCATATTTCATTTAAGAAGTCCCAAAGGGGGGAGATAACAGAACGCATTTCCAATTAATCACAAATTATTCACTTACAAATAATCACAAATAAAAGGAAACAAAACACAAGTTAAAGAATTCTGAAGTGCACTCCAGATTGTGAAAGCAAATCAACTCACATGATCGTCCACATTTCGAAAAACATGTCTCCGAAGGTCAGCACTTAGATCCATGGGCGTGGGAAGCTGCTAGAGCTGAGGGGAAGGTGGTTGAATGCTTTAGACAGCCATCATCGGTTTAGAGGTGCCCTCCACTTCGGAAACATTTTAGAGTATTTCAGCTTCCTTAGCTACAGTATAATTTTATGCTATATTTTGTGTAGTTCTTCATCATTAGTGAAAGAGTTTACACAATATTGATAGAAATTTATATTTCACAAAATTGACAAATGAGGAGTTTTCTTCCTCAAAAGTGGGAATGGAAGCGTAATTAGCCCTACATTTACCCTTCCCGCTCTCAACGTCTGTGAGCAGTTGGAATTGTTTAAGCCTTATTCGAGTGAAGGGGCGCTGAACACGGCCTTTTCCGCAGGGTGAGGTAATAATCCATGGACAGCTGTGCAAATCATTTTGCTATTATTTGCACACCTGCCTTCGCGCCTGTTCATCTCTGGGTGGTGTTGTGTACAACAGTCAGTACTTTAACACCTGAATTCGTGCGTCTGTGCGGGGAATTTCCCAAGGAGGCGAAAACGAAACTGCTCATAAATTGCAAGGAGTCTCGAGTGTTTACATCGATGGATTTTTTGTCTCAAAATTAAGTAAATCAGTCTACCTTTGATCTTTCCTAACTCGGCATATAGCGTGGTTGATTCAAATTAAATATGACGTAAAATGTTCTTTCAAAACTTGTACAAAATATTTGTTGTTCTTAAAACATAACTATATAACTGTCTACAAGAGGGGTATGTAATGCTAGGACTTTCTTGGTAAAGGTTGTGGTGTAAATATAATACATACATGAACATGAAAGCCAGGCACAGAAATTAGAACTTCCTTCTTCTAAATGACCCAATTAATATGATTTTCAGGAGGTTTACAAGTAATAAGAAGGAACTTATTGTACATAGACCACTCTTAGGTTCATTCAACTCTTCTCTACCTCATTTATTTAATAGACCACACTACGCATTGACGTCATCAGCAAACTGGATAACCGCCATCTTAGAGGACAAGCTGCTATAATGGGTGTACAAAAGTGTGCACATGCATGTCCTCTGAGCAGGCGCACTTCGGATTTTCTGACCATGTGACGTCATCTGCACGTCTTTACAAAATTATTGTTTATAAATATATTATCTGTACATCTGTTAAATGAATATACAAAGCACTTGATACAAAGTGACATCATTCTTGATATTTACAAGTGTATATGTATCGTTTATAAATTCTTTTACTTTACAAAACACATTTTATAAAATCTTGTTTAACATAAAAAATAATAGCTTTTTACACAGCCGAGTCTTTATTTCGACATGAACTCAACACTAAATTTTATGCTCACTGTCATTATGTTGGCATCAGTATTTTTAAGAGTAGTGGACGACGGTTTGAGTGCCCACTGTTGTAAAACGGCCCTCCTATCGATTTTATAGGCCAAATTTGCGATAGGGTAATAAAACCTTGCATTCCGTTACCACAGCATTTTTTTACTAAATTACTAAAACTTACGATATTAATCTATTTATAAAGATGTCCAACGATATTAGTTTTTTATGAAGATGTCCAATCCCTGGTTCAACTGTGTGCTTGTGATCACAATTTAAACCTTCCAGGCGTTGAAAAACATTGTTTTGAAGGCTGACGTAATTTATAAAAACCCTGATTAAATTTAACGAAATTAGTAACTACATATACTTACTCAACCACTTCTTGGTTAAACTAAGTTCCAAAGAAGTCTGGTAACATTCAACAGGAAAATGTCAAAATTTGACCAGTATTTCAAGCCAGTCATTAATTTAATTAGGATAGTGTTAATTTTGACCCCATGGCTTCGTTATTTGGTAAAAGATAGGGCTACGACTATGGCTACCTTATTGTTGGAAATTAACTTTATTTTAGGACAATTGTGGCGACAATGCTTGCATGTTGCTCTATATTTTTCTTCCTCTACTCTGAGCGAACATAATCCGTTTGCACCTTTTTGTTGCACCTTTTTGTTGTTTTTAGCTACAAATATTTATAACAATTGTCAATTACATACAAGACGTTGTGTAGCTACTATAGACGAAGAGCATAACGAATGTGACTCAAAGGGGGGGGGGGAGTTAGCTGGCACAAAAGCCACAAAACACAAACGGCATGTAGGAATATCAACAACCAAGTTAGTTAATCAGTTTGTGAGTTGGGATAACACTTTTCTAGCTAAATGAAATGTGAATTGTATGCAAACATGAGTGGACCATTAGCGTCTAACCGTGGAATTCTAGTTAAGTAGGTTGTCTAAATGTCCACCGTTTATGAGAAGGAAGACGACTACCCCTATGACAAGTAAAAGCACGATAAACAACACAACTGTGGTCACGGCCAAAAACCTGATGCGGCTCTTTTGTTTATCTTGTTTTTTCTTTACCGTAGCCCTTCGTCTCATGGCTTCTTTGTATCCTTCGTCTTCGAAATTTTCAACGTCGATCACAGACGAGGTCGCTTTATTGGCACCCTCGAGCTGGAACGCAGCATTGTCCTGTCCTCTGAGGGCGGTATTTTCTGGTGGAAGTGGAGGCACTTCTTCGATAAGCTCGATATCTGGTATAGGTGTGTCTGGTTCTTCCGGAATGAGATTGTATAACGAATTGGACGGTAAGGAATCATTTCCTTCATCGACGACGTCACTTTTCTGTGATCGAAAGGATCTAAATGATAATGAAAGACTCCCTCTTTTGGCAGATATTGGAGGTGATCCAATGTTCTCCTTTCCGTGATAAGATGTCCTTCTTTTAATTTCTGAGTAGGGATTATTTTCCAAAACCTCATCTGTGGGTTTCTCAATGTCTTTAGTAGCCGAATTGTGGATACCTTTAGTAGTTAATGTGGGGTTATCTTTATCATGTAAAATAACTTCGTTTTGAGGGCGCTGTTTACGATGGGATTTGTCGACCTCGGCATAGAGTTGACTAAAATCCTCCCCTTCCCGATTTTCTGTGGTTTGTTTCCCTTCTGTCGACGAAACCTTTGTTTCAATGGCTTTGACATTACCATTTTTGGATTTACTAACATCTGCGTAAAGACCTGAAATATCTTTCTCCGGCATTTCTTTCAAATCCTTTCTTGCGGATCCATTCAAATTATTACCTTCTGTGTGTTTCGGTCCACCATGGCTTTGAACATCTCCGTTCGTATGATTCACAGAGCCATTCTGCCCGGGTGACTTATTTTGTTCCTTCGAAGGGTCTCTTTTCCTTGGAATAGTTGCATAGGGGGAAATTTCCAAGCTCTCAGGAGAATCCACCTTTTTACCATTCTCATGGACTGTTGCAGAGTCTTTCGGTCGGTACGAAGACGACGTTCTTCTAATGTCCCCATTTTGCTTGTCCCGAGTAGGTCGTTTTAAAGAAGCTGTCCCGTTTGGCTTTTTGTCCTGTTTCACTTGCTTTCCTTGCTTTGACTTTTTAGAATTAGAGCTCTTTGGCGCTCCAAGCTCCGCATAATCATGATCTTCCATAGTTGACCCAACCGGTTGTTGATTGGACTATTATCATTGACGAAAACCTGTTGGACGAATCAAAAGCAAGAATTTCAAGCACAAACTATCAAGGTCTCTACATCTTCTGATCTTTGAGGTAACATGGAAAGCAATAAAACATTTATCTTCAAGTACCCCATCTGCAATAACACCTCTATGTTCCTACATCTCTACTCTGTAAAATATTTATGTAGATTTACGGTACAAAAAAATAAAAAAATACATGAAGAAAACGAAAAAAGGGTTGTCAATTTGCTTACAAAAATTTACAGCAGTTTTTCCGTTTCCTCTGTGTATTTCTTTCTTTTATTTGTTCTGTGATTATACAACAGTTAAGAGAAGAGTTCCAAGTGTACTCCGATATAATAAATCGCAAAACAGGACACAAGTAAATGCACCACTAGTTGACTTGAAGAGTACAAAATTTATCCAAAATTTAATTCGAAATTTAATTTCGAATTAAATTTTGGATTATTTTGCTTTAGGAGTACAAAATAATCCAAAGTTTAATTGGGGGGGGGTAACACCCCTCGCTTGCCACGGCCCTGACCCTAAGTATGACTTTAACTTGGGGTAAGCAAAAGTCACAATTGATGAGTGCTCTTTGATTGACATCAGAGCTATAAAATTCAAAAGATGCATGGTAGCTCATATTACACGGCATGTACACAGAGTGCTCTGATTACACATTACGGCCTTGTGCGCTCAACAGGATATCACCTTAACCAATAAACTGGTTCGTGTCTGCGCAAGGAGAAGCTAAAGACAGTTGTGGGCGGGGCAAGAAGTAACGTAGTTAGGAGAACTGGAACTATCTGGGATGATGAGTATCTGTCTTTAAGTTAGAGAGTTATCTAGCTATTTTAAATGGGGTTTTTTCAGTTTTCCGAAACTATCTGCGACCATGACCAAGTAATTTGCATAAATTCATCTAGAGGAGTGGTGATTGCTCAAAATTAATTTGAATGTGATTTCTTTTCAGCGCGCTTGTTAGCGCGCAATTGTGAACATCGTTCAATAATGACTAGGTCGTAGGATATCTGACACGGACGATGTTTCTAAACAAAAAATAAAGCAAGATCTGAAACCTTACCACAATGGTAACCTCCAACCAACAATTTGAAGAGATATTCCTAGTTTAAATTGTAATGCGATGACACACTTAGACATCTCTTAGTCAGTCAGTCAGTCAGTCAGTCAGTCAGTCAGTCAGTCAGTCAGTCAGTCAGTCAGTTAGTTCTAAGAGGATTTAGAGCTTTGCCTTTCATCGAGGCGAAGGAAGTACTTTCTTACATGTACATTTACAGGCTTCAGACTTAAGGACAACTATCTTAACTCCCCCATCAAACAGCCAATCAACCCTTTTTTGTTCAGGGACGGAAATTCAAAATGAACAGGGCCAGGTCCGAAGTCATAAGGTATTGAAGGGAACGATAAGGCTACCACGAGCGAAAAATTTATTTCAAGGGGGGGGGGGGGCGAAATATGAAACAATGCACTAGGCAATGGAACTTAAAAATTTTCTAGGGGGTTCTAGAAGGATTTTTCTAGGGGAGCTTCGTCCCATGACCCCCTTCTCTATGGGATTGGAACAGGCGTTCCATCGCCTTTTTGATACTTTTCCTAGTGACGGTCGTTATGGTACGCTGAAATGTCTCGTACGTGTCGTGATTGCCAATAGAAAACCAGACCTACTAGTGTTTGAATTCAAAATCCTCCTCGTGGACAAGCCCAGACCCAGTGTCTTAGCTTTTTTGACGGATGCAGGAGTAGATCACCTCCCATTTACTTTTGACCTGTTACTGTGCCACCGGACTAAGCAGGTGGCTGACGAGGAAGGGGTTCAGAGACTCGTGTAATCCCCCATTAGACGCCACAGTCTTTTGTGAGGAGGGACTTGAAAGCATTCATAAAGAGCTCAAGGGCGGCGATTTGTTCTCAGTATTGTAGAGGGGGACATGGCCCCATTTTCAAATAATTCACTGTGTGAAAAATCAAAGTCAAAGGGGGCTTTCTGAAATATTTAGGGGACATACCCCCGTCCCCCGGATTGACGCACATGACATAGTTGCAGCCTACAGCTTCAAGTGACTACAGATTCCAAGCGCTGGGTGTTACTTCCTTGTTCTAGTAACCAGAGAGCCCAAAAGGCTCAGTGATTTCTTGCCGAAAGGGGGTGTTTTGTTATACAGGGATTCATTCCTCATCTTTATACTTTTTGACTACACAATTTTTTATGATGCGTTCACAATTTGACCCCTGCTGACCTCACATGATCTTTGAACCCCACAAATATTGAAAAGAAAAACATGCCTTAGAAGAGCTTTGTCTGTGCCTCCTCCCATGTAATGTAATGTTTACAAATTTCAGTATTTAACCTCTGCTGACCTCAAATGACTTTTGACCTCCACCTGAAACAATAGGGTTCTTTCTTTCAACATGCAAATCTATATACCAAATAGGAAAAGTGTCTGTCATTGCTTTTCTGAGATATCATGTTTACAAGGATTTCGGTTTTCTACCTCTGCTGACCTCAAATGACCTCCACCAAAACAAAAGGGTCCTTCCTCTCACTACTGACAAATCTATATATCAAATAGCCTATGAAAAGAATCCGGCATACTGTAGCTACATTGAGATATCGTCTTTACAAGGTCTTGGGCTTTTGACCTCTGGTGGCGTCAAATGACCTCTGACCTTCCCAGAACAAAAGGGTTCTTCCTATTAACATGATTAAGCTATATACCGAATATGTCTGTCATTCCTCTCTTGAGATACCAAGATTACAAGCCATTTTCAAGGTTTTCGCAGTTTAATCTCTTTTGACCTCAAATGACCTTTGACCTCCACCAAAAAAAGGTTTTGTTCCCCTCAACATGGCAAATCTATATACCAAACATGAAAAGTGTCGGTACTTGCTATCTTGAGATTTAAAAGCCACGTACAAGGTTTTTGCAGTTAAACCTCTGTTGACCTCAAAAGACCTTGATCTGCACCAAGGATCATTGGGTTTTCCCTCTTAATATGACAAATTTATATACAAAATATGAAATAGGTTGGTCATTGCCATCTTAAGATATTGTTTTTACGAGGTGTTTGGCTTTTGACCTCAAATGACCTCTGGTGACCTCAAATGACCTTTGACCTCCACCAAAAACAATAGGAATCTTCCTCTCAACATGCAAATCTATATATAAAATATGAAACGCGGTCATTGCCATCTTGAGATACCATGTTAACAAGCCATTTGCAAGGTTTTCGCAGTTTAACCTCCGGTGACCTTAAATAGCCTTTGACCTCCACCAAAAACAAGAAGATTCTTCCTCTCAACATGAAAAATCTATATTCCAAATATGAAAAGTGTCGGTCATTGCTACCCTGAGATATCGTGTTTACAAGCTAAGCGTCACATGCATTTACACAGACACATACACACACGACATCACTATCGCATAGAAGTTCCTTGCCTGCCTTTCGGCAAGGATTCAATAGGTGTACAATGACCTTGTATACCATGTAGCTGTACACTGTGGTGAATCCGTTTTTCATTTCAAAGAAGCCACCACTGAAGTGTGGTAACACCTGGCTCTATATCCTCGAAACATCTAATAATAAGATAAGTTAAGGTAAGTTTCAAAAGAATTCGCTCAACACCACCCCATTTGAAAAGTCCCAGATCTCCAAATATGCTCATGTTACACATGGCGTATATCTGGTATCATACGTGAAAACGAGACCGACTGCATGGTCAAGTGGTTAGAGCATCCGACTTGCATCTGGAAGGTCGGGGGTTCGAATCCTGGCCGGGTCATATCAAAGACTTTAAAATTGGAACCTACTACTTTGTGTTTGGTGCTCAGCAAAAGCAATGGAGTAGGGAAAAAAGGCCGTGGTCGGCTCGACAGAAACCAATTGGTTAGAAACTGAGCCGTAAAACTTCAGAAACGTGAAAACGTGAAAACCTCCTCTGAACGTTTTCAACTATATTTCTACACTGGCCTACAATACTCCAAGACAGGACCAACACATAGACTTGTAAATTCGTAGCAAGG
>WURT03017882.1:0-15995 GCA_009936505.3 Holothuria glaberrima | reverse complement strand
TATTTTTAGGTTTCGCATTTTCTCTGTCGACCAATCATTTAAGACGGTATCAATGTTTATGTTGTCTGTGAGATCTTCCTCACAGGTAAGAAGAATGCAGTCGTTCAACCGCTCGTCGAACAGTTCGGGCTCTGATTTAATGTCTGTCCCGGAATCTAAACTGTGAAACTGCAAAGCGCGAAGTGCGCGAAAATTTTTAGCGTATAAGCCTACACAAAAAGAGAATCTGCACTTATTTAAAGCTCATATAGGTCAATTGTCATAAAAATTATGTTTTTTCTTTTCTATTGTTTTATTTTAGTTTCAAACTTACTATCAACCTCTCAAAAAATATTAGACTTTTGATATAACAATTTATAATATACATTTTTTTATTTTTATTTCTTAGTTTTGCCCTGCAAAATATATATTTTTGCCCTGCCAGAGTCACATTTTTGCAAGTTGGGGGATGAGCCACCCCCATACCCCCCTTGAGTTACGCCCTGTCTGTAGTGGTCCCATGAACCCACAAAGGAATGATCCATATAAAAAGTTTTAAACTGGCACTGCTGCATACTTACTCTGTGTATTGCTATTACTTAGATAGCGCCCTCTAATAGGTTTTTGCCTTTTCCCCACCCCTGAGGGTGGCTAAGGTTTGCAGAAAAAAGTCACATGTGAGTGAGAAGTGATTGCCAAGTACGCTAGGCCAAAAACTTCATGTTTGCAGCTTCAATACGTTCGTAATGCGCAACTTTTGCACTTGGGGAAAATCAAATTATGAAAATTAATAATGTAAATAACAACTGGGCGGATTTTTAGGTAATTCCCGTTTGTGTTGTACGGAATCCCATTTTAAAGCCCTTTTTGAGGTATGCCCTACTGACTACATTGACCCTAATAGGAAGGGGGTCAGTTGGTGACAGTTGATATCATCATTTGATACAACTACAACAGGATAGGGGAAAACCGATAGCTGTCAGACAGGAAATGATATTAATGACGTAGTGACCTGATACATCGATATTATTAGAAACATTGAACAGGAATTCGATCGTTTACCTTTCAGTTTCCTTTGTTTGCGTCAATATCATCAATTTATATAGTGTGACATTATGAACAATACAAAGAGAACGCGTGCTTATGAAAGAGGAACTAAACAGATGTAAAAGACCCTTACACATAGAAGAGAACCCAAACAACTAGCGTACAACCCGTACTCTGATGTATGGAAGCATCTAAAATCTCTTCTGAAATCATAATACCGGAGGAGTTCGTTTCTTAGTAAATACCACAAATGTACACCATTATCCGTTGTGGGAGTATTTACGGAAATAGTTGACTTTTCTCCTTGTATAAGTGTAATGATGACTAGTTGAATGAAGAACGAAAAGCAAGGAGGAATTAGAGTGTTGATTCAGACTAAGAAAGATTAACCAATGATAATGATTGTCTTTTTTCCTCGTATATATAACCGATTTTTACAAGACTTTCATTTTTTAATTCCATATTTTGACGATGTACTAGTACTATGTATGACACACACGAGTGATACGAACCATCGATTAACACATTATGTGCTTACTGAGCTTTTCAAATTCGTTTTTCAAGGTTTGGTCATTTTAATCTGTGGCATATTTTAATAACCCACATTCAGCAGGATTTCATTTTCAACATCTTGGAGTTGAGGACGTTACTGTGCATACTGCTCTGTCCTAGTTTAGATTCCGTAGACGTTCAAGCACGAAGCAGGTTACTACACGTGCATGAGGAAGGGTCAAGATATAACAACATCGAGAAAAAGTTGGGGGAGCCATTTGCCTTTCTGGGGGCACTTTGCCCGAAATTTTAGTGCATGTTCACCCGAAATTAAAATAATACCCTTAGCCTGAAAATAACAAATTTTCCGCCCGAAGCCTGGTGGGGGTGGGAGGGGGAGGAGCTGAAGCCGCCAGACCTCACCTTCCGCTTGTACGCCTATGGGCAAGACCAAAATACTATTAATAGTGGTTGGTTGAAAGATACAGAATTGTGACCAACTAAGACTGCAAGATAAGAGGGTACTTTGCTTTTCATTTCATTTACAATAACAATCTGATCACGTATTACCCGGCCGACAAAACCGGACGCAGTCACGGCATGTGGGAGTTAAGTTGAACACAGTGCTCATCACCTAACCAAAGGGAGGAAAAAAAGAAAACATTGAAACCAACAGTACTTTTAGCTACGACATTGTTTTGTTTACGCAGTTTAAGGAAGAGTAAAAAAAGTAAAAAAAAAAAAAAAAAAGAATGATAGGTACTATCATAGTTCGCACAATGACACTGATCTACCGTAGCCGGTTTTTTACTTTTAACAACAAAAATTTACTGATTTCTTTTAAAATATATACACTTAACACAATGACATGACATCATTCATTGATAAGCTCTGTCATTCTTTGCAAGGAAGCTCAAAGGCTTAGTGATTCCTTGCAGAAAAGGAATGATTTGTTGCAATGACTCGGTTCATCCCTCATATTTACATTTTTGGACCATTTTACGATGTTTCTTTTCTTGAGCTCTGCTGACCTCTCCTGAACTTTGAATCCTACCAAACATGGAAAACAAAAAATGAAAAAGTTTTCTAGGAGGAAATCGTACCCGGGACCTTCCGCGTAAAACATCGATCTTTAATGCGCTACGCCATCAAGAAACTAGTTCAGCATATAGTATTTCTAATGATCCTATAGTCATAGCATCCTTTACACTGTTACACGTGTTCATAATAGCTAATTCAAATAAGGATTATTACTTCAATAGTTATGCTTGCGAAAAAATAAATGTTTTCCTCTATAATGTTATCTTTGGAATGGTACAAAATTCAACTTTAACTTTACGTTTGTAACAAAACGCCGGACACAATTTAGAGTCAACTCTTTAGCGCCAACTGTCTATTTAGTTTAAGAGGTTTTCGTAGTTTCACCTCTGATGACTTCAGATGACCTTTGACCTCCACTGAAACAATAGAGTTTTTCCTTTCGAAAAATGATAAAGTTATATACCAAGTTTGAAGGTTGTCCATCATTGCTGTCTTGAGATGTGTTTACAAACACTTTTAAGAATTTGGTATTTGCACCTCCGGTGACCTCAGATAACCTCCGATCTTTACCAAAATCAATAGGGCTTATTTGTTGACCACAACGCATCCACATGCCAAGTAATAAAAGCATCCATGCTTTCTACCTAGAGATATCGTGCTTACAAGATTTTTAGTTGTTGACTCTGGTGACCAGGCATGACCTTTGCCCTTCACCAGAAACAATAGGAATCTTTCTCTTAATATAGTAATTCTGTACACCAAATAAGATAATTATCATTGAAATCTTGAGATATCGTGATTACAAGCCAAGCGTCAAAATCACACAAACATAGACACACAATCGCCGGCGTGTATGCAAAGATTCCTTTGCCTTCTGCACGGAATCAAAAAGGTATGGAAGATAAGTTTTAAATCTCGTAACACACTGTCCTCAGAAAGTGCTCCGTGGGATTATGACTAGTAGTGATATTACTCATGGGGTAGTTTTGCGAAATAATTAATTTAAAGTGGATAGGTGAGCGGCATTACTTCTTAAAAAGCCATAATCATAAATTTTCAATAGTTTCTGAGTGTCATATTTTTGTTTTCGAGGTTCATTTTCTAAGGGGCTGTGCATACTCTGCCAGAGAAAGGTTCATGGAAATCGAAAACGATAAAAGATCATACATTGTGTTGCATATTTTACATAAAAATTTCGATGAGGATATTTCTACATTTTTCACTTCTGTACTGAAGATTTGGATTTATGTATTCTCCTAAAGTTTTAAGATTTTTAAACTTTCTAAAACCGTTGAAGAAAAACATCGTACATTAACATCCCTGCACTTTACAGTAGTACTTGGTTTGCATGCCATGACATGTAATGACTGATCCTTCTATAACATTTTAAATTGTCTATTAACTATCATAAAAGAAAAAACAGTAAAGCTGATTATTGGTGGGTTTAATCGTTATCTCACACATAAAATGATCAAAATAATGTTGAGGCGCTATTTACAAGCCAATTATGGCATCGTTGAAATTCAACGGTCTTTTCAAGTGAAGTAGAGTAGTTAATCATTATCACTTACGCAAGCAATTTGAATTCTTCCTCGTGTCGAATGCAGAGCTTGACTGTTAAAGTTTTACACATGTAAGATTTCTCACTTTTCAGGGAAAACCTTCACAAAGTCACCGTACGAAATAATGATAGTTGTACACTTAATAAAACAGTGATCACTTGCAACAGACCTTTTTCCAAAAAACAGTTAGAAACGATTGTGGGACAGAGTTGTGGTACGCGTCGTTTTTGTTAAAGTCATTCTACTCTGATGAAAAATGACGCGTACCAAAACTCTATCCTACAATCCTTTGTAATTCAGATTTGGAAATAAAAGGGTCTATGGTTGAAAGAATAAGATCATTATCACTGATAATTATGCTTTCTCAAAAACAAGGAAATCCTAGAGATGCTGAAATGGTCAAAGATCATACAACCACTGATTTTTGTTGGGTACTAACGATCATGAAACAGTTTAAGTTTCGGGGAGACTGAAGGTAAAATGACCTTCTGAACGAAAGGCACTTGAAAATAAAACACCCGATCTGTGACTCACGTGTGTAGATTGGCCACTATACCCTATAGTAGTTGTTTCGTTGGAGCTAGGTAGGGAGAAACGCCTTTGATGATCGAAGTCTGGCTCCAAAGTAATGTATAAGGGTGGGAATTCTTTACCTTTCTCTCGTGACCTGTTTGAGTTGCCACGTCTCCTTGCCTGCTCGCTTGAGGTTTTCACGGTCTTGTCGTACACAGGAAAGGATTCCTGTACCCTTCCATTGAAGTTATTCAAACATTCCTGCTTACATTCAAGTACTAGATCACCAGACGATATCGTCCTCATATCGTCCAATGATATTGTTTCGTAGATGTGCTCGTTCATGAAGACGTCCTCCAAAGTAGACAAAGAGAGCTTAGAGTAACTCCGTGTTCCTCTGTGACTTAATGAAAAGACAGAAGTCCTGGTTCCAAGACGTGTTCGTCTCCGCCGGTTTAAAGAATCCATACGCCGTCTTCGTCCATCAAGGGCTACACTTCCCACAGCATTTGAGAGGAATCTATCTCTTTGACAAGAAAACTGAGAGCTCAATCTATTTTTACGAGTAATCTTAGATGGTCTCATCTTCAAAGCATTTGAAAGAAATCGGTCCCTACCGTAAGTGAATTCGGAAACCAGTCTTGCCCTACAAGTAGTAAAATCGTTATAGATGGCGTCGGCGTAAGGGGATTTTACAGCATCGTAAGGTGCATTATACAAGCCGTCGACACAACAGAAACTCGGAGACTTACACGGTAGTTTGTTGTATTCGTAATATTCAATCGGTATATTTTCTTTGCAAGGAGCTATAAAGAAATGACTAGCTCTGTCGTAGATGCATCCATCCGACAATGATTTCTTCCTTTGTCTATTGTTCGTCGGTAGTGGGGGCAGGGGGATTTCCTTCAATTTCGAGGTGTTGACTGAAAATGTGTTTTTGTCATAAAAAGATGCTGACATCATCTGCTCAAGTTTCATTGCGGCACTTTTGCGGCCCATTGGAGACCGCGTTGTCCTCGATGAGTTTTCATAATCAAAGGGAATACTTCTCCTTTGCCATATTACCTCACTACCTGTAGAAGGAGTACTATCTTGTGTTCCATTGGTAACAAACACATTCGGTGCAATTGACCGACATCTTGCTGCAAGACAACTTATATTCCCAGCCAAAAATGAGAGTGTAATTATAATGAAACCAAACAAACAGAGAGAAACCACAATATTTACATCTGCATTTTGATTTGCTTGTGTACGGCTTGTGCTTAATAAGGCAAATGGAGTCCTCGATTGTATCAGCCTTTTGTAGGTAGAGATGGTTACAGGGTACGGTCTCGTGAAAACTGGTGTCATGTTCTCAGAGTTCTGTTTTGTATTTGTGGTCATTATGGTAGTCTTCGAAATGGTCTTAGAAATAGTGGCCGGTGTTATCACGTCTAGTTTCAGTGATATGCTACAACGAGAGCTTCCACAAGTGACATTACACAGGACAGTGTCTTCGTCTGAGACCGAAAAGTTGCTCAAAACAGGTCCAGTTAAGTCTAGGACAGAAAAAAAACATTAAGAAAATAAACAATACCTCTACTCTAACCAAATTATAAGCTGATTATATGTTTCATTGAAATGCAAATCATGATTTGTCAATGAACACAGAGCTCAACTGTTTACCACAAATAACTGATCCCGAAGCAGAACGAACATGTCAAAATTGTTTGTCCGAGGTAGTACTGAGCTTTGTATTACTTATGGGAAGTTATGGCCACATTAGCTTAGCGAAGATGTTTAGGACAGAGGAAAGGAGAGACCGGCCACTGAACGAAAGAACTTGACGTGTACTCTAATAGTACTTCAGATATTTTATGCTAACATGATTCAAATAGTTTGACATTTACTTAGCACAATTGCATTCTTTGTGTTCATGTGAAAGCTCCACGTGCGAAGTATGACATCCCTCTTATTTATCCTTCTAGAAAAATTACATTTGCAAAGTTATTTAAATTGACCTTTGTTGACCTCAATAGTCCTTTGACCTCCATGAATATCACCCTTCTTCTTGAACTCAATGTGGAACATTTTTAAGAGCTGCGAAAGATCCTTCACTTAAACTTTCGAGACATCATGGTTACAAGGTTTTTACAATTTGATTTTCTGTGTCCCCAAATGACATGTGGCTTTTAAAGAAGAGACATCTTGAGCTTAACGTGGAGCATCCACATGCTTATTGTGTGATAAATCAACGTTGCTTTTCATGAGATATCGTGTTAACGAAGCTTTCTCCGTTTCTCCTATGGAACCATGTACTACCCCTGACTTTCAAAAACAATTAAGTTTTTATACGTTATTTATGGCATCAGTATAGTGAATAAAACGTCATCAATTGAACCCTTTTTGAAATATCGTGTTTTCGAGCAGTTCATAAGGTTTCCGTAATTTCGTCTCAGCTGGTGATTTCTGATGAACTTTGAACTTCACTAAAAACAACATGTTTCTTGATATGACAAATTTAAATACTTAATATGCAAACTATCAATCATTCCAATATTAAAATAAAGTGTTTACAAGTTTTTCGGTTTTGGCCTCCACTAGTGTTCTCAAATTACCTTTGACATCCAGCTAAAGCAATAGGTACCTACATGACTAACCTATTTACCAAGAATCAAACTCCATTGTTGCTGTCTTGAGATACTGTATTTACGAGCTAAGCATCACATACACACTAAGGTGTGCGGCGGACTAAGTTTTGATGCCCAAAGAGAGCAGTCGATTTGGACACGACCAGGACCACCGGAAACTGACGGAGCATCTTACTCAGCCCACTTGAGACCAAACCGATATTGGTTTGCGCTTAAGCCAAACCCCTAAACCGGCGTAGCCCTCAGACAACACAGGCAGATAGGACCCGAAAAATGCCGAAACAAGGTTCCATGAAACAAGTATAGGGCCTATCTTCACTGTATGCAAATAAAAAAGTATAATATATGCTATGAAAAGTAATCGGCAAATTTACAGAGACATCAAATAGCGTCCACTCCGATACACAGAGACGATAACTTGTACGGTTTTGGCACTTTGGTTCTCTAGGGGTGGAGCTGTGCCTTGGAAAAAATCGTGGATCTAAAACCGATTGAACATCAGTTTTTCGGTTTGTACCGTACTGGGTGAAAATAGACAGACTACCCAACATCGAAATGATGTAGGTTTCATGACAGGTCAGACCACAATCAAAATAAGTGCAAACACTGTAAAGTCGCGCGGCTTTTGGACCGTATCAAAATAGAAAGAAGTACCTGAAGAGGATCGGCTGTCTGTTTAAAACTGGAGTCGACTAGCTCTTAGCAGTAATTGTCATCCAAGAAGGCACTTTTAAGGCCTAATAATTGGAAGCTAACAGTAGTTCACGTATCATGGATTCGCGCAAAGAACCGAGAAAAAAATAAAACCAATTTTTAACAATTAAAACTTTCCTGAAATTTTTTAAACATTGCATAAACGAACTGAATTTTTGTAATTTGACGTCCCGTTGGCTCTAATTAAGTTTTAGCATACAAAGCGCGTAGAAAATATAGATGTGAGGAATTTATTCCTCTGTAAATGTATTGAGACCCTGATTGGTCTCGTTTGTAGTCTGCTAGATCAATGAGAGCAACATTTCCCCAGTGTTTCAATTGTGGAATTTAAGATGACTGTTTTAGTGTCCTGAAATGTCATTACAGAAAGGTTAAGTAGAAAACAGCAAACTCATCATTTCTTCAGTTTTTAACATAGAATTGCAGTTGCACTGTAACAGTAAGTTACTATAGCTGCCCTACCCCAAGCCTCTTTGGTATAACATTGGTTACGATGTGTTAACACAATTACATGGAAATTTTTGTCCTTGTATTTGTGACAATGTCATCTTTTACCCATGCAACAATTTTTACTGAGCAATTTGAGGTACGCACTTGTGTTTTTCCAGGTGAAATCGCACCTTCTGTTGATTTGAACTGATGAATGAAAGCATTGAATGGTGACAGTTTCTTCTACTAAAAGCTTGTTCAGTTTGCGCGGAGGCTTTGATGGTTTAATCTATGAAAAAAAATGAAAAATAGCATATGAATAAATTGTTTCTCCTATACGTACTATTCGAGTATATAACTCAACTCGTATTTGTTGAGAACAATACCCTGATAATAGTATCAGTAGGGTTTGCTGTCCTGGACAGCTGTTAAATAGACTTGAAAACGATGACGAGCAAGAAACTGAAACTTAACAAGCCACCGTCGTGATCATCTGTTCTATATCATACAACATTACATTTTACTACTCACAAGATATTTGACACAAGTAGACACCTAGGTTCTTTTAAAAACTATAAGTTTAGGAAACGATCCCTTTTTTCTACTTTTCGGCAGCGGTTGTATACCCAAATTCCTAGCTAGGTTCATGTTTAGTAAAGCTACACTTTCTAAGTAACCTCTGAAGAACACATAGAAAAATCTGTAGAAGTTAAAAAAATCAAACATGCAGTTTTATGACTAAGTGATTAACGTCTTCGTTGTCCATATCTCTACTGTGTCCCGTACTGTGGCCTATTTGAAACATTAGCGACTTTTCGATTTCAGGACGGTAGAGCAACAGGACGGAGAGTCAAACGCACGCGCACGCGGCTTTCCGTCCTGACATATAAAGCATTTCGATGTTGTACACGACCGTGCGGTAGAATGACATCAAAACAATGAAACACGCTCATTTATTTAGAAAGTTGCAATGCGTTGTTAGCATCCACACTCATCGCTTAGGTGTAACAACGTCAAACTTACACAGGATTCGAGACGCCATCGTAACTGGGCATTTTCCTGACTTCAGAATTTACTGGGGCTAGTTAAAATGTCAAATCTCAAGGCAGCTTCTTCCTGAGCTTAGCACGGAATCATTCGTAAAATGGCTTACCACATATGCACTGTTGATGTTTGTCACGTCCATTTTGTCAGCAGCTTGCATGCCACATGGACAAAATGATGTACGTTTGCATGCAGCTAGCTTGCAAATTTAACGTCACAGAAACACGTACGTATGGACGAGGGAAATTACCATGGCAACCCCTGTACCGTCCTGTTTCTAGACAGAACGTTAAATCGGTCCTGAAAATCAACACGACGGAGTGATGTTCGCTTCTGCCCATGCGCAGTCGTTTTTTTTTGTTGCGCGCGCCGTCCTCTTTGTCTACCCTCCTGAAATCGAAAACTCCCTATTGATGGAGGAGGGACGTTTACTGGGCAATCCTTCAACAAACTCTCTAAATGTAAAAGAGTGACTACAGTGACCACTCTTTTATAGAGCGGAATTCGATTGAGATTCCACTCTTCTTGGAGTTGTAATTAACTCTTATTGGGTAAAAATGTCACTCGACGGAGAGTTGAATGTCACTCGAAAGCGAGAGTGGTCACTGTAGTGAATCTGTTTGATGGAATTTCACTCTTTTACATTTAGAGAGTAATAATAATAAAGCTTCATTGCAAAACACATTTACATATTATCATAGCTAATTTTTATTGCTGAAGAGAATAAACATTGCTTTCTGAAAAAAACTTTTGATATTTTTTGTTTAACAGAAGACACATGACACATACAACTCAGATACCTTCCGAGTGAAATTTTACCGTTTATAACACCCTGGTTAGAATTAACCAGTACTGTGGTCACAGATTAACAAACCTTTTTCTGGTTAAAATAACCAAGAAATTTGGGTCAAATTAACACTGAACTAGTGAATTTAATGAATGATTTTTAAATCCCTGTCAAACATTAACATTTTCCTGGTAAAATTTAACCAGACTTCCTCGGTCACTTTAACCAGGAAACGGTTGGTTAATCTGTGACCACAATACTGGTTAAATCTAACCAGGGTGTTTTTAGAGTATAATATGCCAGTTTTATTCATCATAAAACTTCTTTCAAGAGAAGAAGGCATTGTGTTGGAGTTAAGTTATCACTCAAGCAAACCTTGGTACCTCTGCCCATCAAGGTTACGCTTGTGAGTGTGGTCCCACAATCTTTGGTAACGATTGGGTGACGGTGAGACTCAAGGAAGGATGATCCTTTCACAGAGAGATGGAGATTGTTACATAGAGTACGTAACCAGCTTACCGTTGTTGACCTTTGTTCGGTGCTGTTACGCACTTCAAGAAAGCAGGTGAGGGATCCACTTCTGGCGTCACAGATTATGGTCAAAAGTAACATCAAAATCAGATAGAAAAGATGGATCCACTGGATACTCAAGTATTCTGCACTTTGTATCCCCATGATAGAGAGATTGGTTCAACCTGTCAAGTTTTAACAAGAACGGAAAGCACCTATTAAGTGAATGAATAAAGACTACTATGCCCTAGACTTTATAGCAAAAGAATAGTCGTCATTGATGCCTCCATTGTATCCTCAAATGACATCTAGCAAATATGACGCTTCTCTGGATTTAAAGAGGCCGTGATATGTATAAAGAATAGATAGAGACTAGTGCCCACAAGGTCAGAAAAATTTGTCTACATTTTTCTCAATAACGGCAATTGCACTGAGCACGTAGCTATCTATGGTTAGTCTAATTTGACATTACAACCTCACTGCGTTATGAATTATCCATGGCTGTTGGGCTGTGCTTTATGATCCACTGTAACTGGCATTCGGGCCTTCAAAAACCCAAGATAGTGATAACAAATTATTCCTTTGTAACAATATGAATAGAAAATACGGGTCCGCTTGATTTTATTTCAGATAATGAAAAAGCACCATTACTTAATGTATGCACCTTCCAGATATTCCTCCGTAAGTCAAATTTACGTGCAGATTCTTTCAAATCATACCGTCATTTGCTTTCATGTTTGCCATTAAATGGCAGTTTTAGGGATTGAACTGAATACCTTATTCAATTTATAGCACTGTACAAAGGATTTATATTCGAATAATGCTATAGAATTTATTTTGTAGTTTTACTTCTCTCTTGGATAACAATTGTAAATGAAAGACATTAACCTTGGCCTCATGCTGTGACGACAATGATTTATTCAAAATCCAACAATGACTGAAGTAGAGTGGAATTGTGGGTACTTTTATTCCATTTCTTAGAATTTGCTCGTATTGAATTATCCAGGGACGTGCTTGTAACTGTGACATGCAAATGATGCGAAGTAAAATAGTGAATTATTCCACACAGACACATTTGCAACTGTCACTTTACCAAGATTAACCCTGCATAATTTGGTCATATTAATTGCTATAGGTAACCTACCACGCCTCGGATGCAAGCTGGCCAAGTTTAGCTTACTTTTCATTACAGAGAAGGGTTTTGTAGAGTAGGCAATAAAGCTATAGGGCTCACAGTCATTTATGAAAGACCGGCTTCAGATTGAGGTAAGTGCCACCTGGAATGGTTATTAAAGCCACCCACCATGGTTTTTGATTTCCTAACATGTCTGTAAACAGGAAAATTCAGGTATCTCCTGCCCTGTATGAAGCTATAAGTACGGGTATTTCATTGTATTGTTTTGCATCTCTTTAGGTACTAAGAAGGGTCAGGGGTACCGATATGGATATACATGGACTTGCTATAACAGGGAGTGCTTATATGGATATGAAAATAATTTTGAGATTCTGCACAACATGCAATGATCATTAACCAAGAACAGGTTGTCATTTCCGTGCTGGAAAACTGATTTTCTCTAACAGATTTGCACTAGTTAACTTTTCGTTTAACACCGATGATTCATTAGTACAAACCTGGAACATTAGTGGCCTAAAAGTGTCTAAAGACATAAACTACAATCATTTCAGGTCAAACTAGGACAAATGAATCAATTTACTGCACACAATTAAATTTTAAATTGGCATAGTCAAGATTTAGGTCAAAGGTCAATTTTTGTATCTTTTTGACCTTTAATGACCTTAAAAGTAACGTGATTCACAAAATCTGTGTATCAACCAAAAGACAATTTCTTGGCCAACAATTTGAGGGGTTGTTTGATACTCTCGAAATTCTGGATGAAAAATAATAGCCATTTTACTAATTTTCCCTACCCCTTAAATTTTCGATTTTTCAGCACCCTGACTCTTGGCAGATACTCCGCTATATTTCCCTAACCCACCCGAAGATACCCATTTACCTTAATTTTTCTGTTTATAGACATGTTAGGAGATCGAAAAACATGGTGGCATTAATGACCATTCCAGGTGGCACTTACCTCAATCTGAAGCCGGAGTATGACAGCCAAGTGTTCGAAGCCCAGTAGTCACATCCTAACAATCCAGTCTTTGAGGCAAAGGAGATGTCGGTATGGAATCAAAACTTTCAAATGGCTTAGCAAATGTCCTGGTATACATGTCCGATAGGGTCTTGGTCCTACACTCGTTTACCAAAGTAGAGATAAACCGTGGTTAATGATTCTGCTACTTGTAGGAGTAAATAAGTTGGGTACTGCATTCCCGGAACAAAAAAACTAGACTATAGGTCTTAGTTTAAGACCATGTATGGCGGGTGTTCAAATGATCGGTTACCTTAGACAAGGCTTGTTTAATTAAGTAATTGCATAGGCGTACGAGACGGGGGGCGGGGCGGCAGACTGCCCACCCAAATTTTCTGAAGTGGAAAATTCGGGCAAAAAAATGACCAAAATTGGGGCACAGAATAGGTGAAATTTCGGCAAAGATGAAGAAAAAGGGAAAAGATTGCCCAAATTTTCTACTGAGTTCCCGAATTTTTGAACGAATTCCCGACAAAAGTGCAAAAATTTTCGCGCGCTTCGCGCGCATGTAGTTGTTTACCAGTATCACCTCTGTCATACTTTCGGAAAGGCTGTGACATGCACAGTCCTAATCACTTCCATATCCAGATTTCATAAGATATGTGTAAACTTGCTAATGGTATATGTAGTCTAACAAATTACTGCTCACTTCCTTCACGCAGTGTGGTTCTGATTTACCCCAAGAACTGAGTAAAAATTCACGTAATTAAACAAGCAAGATGAAAAGATTTCCTAAAGAAGTATAGAAGTTCTTGGAAATATATCCAACTCAAATTTAGCAATAAACGCACCACCATTTTGCATCTAGCCCACCTTACGTAAGCAACAATTTTCCAAAGGGGAGGGGACACCCCTCCCCTTAGACCCGACCCCCAGGACGGCGATTCACATATGGTGAAAATCCCCCCCCCCGTCTTTGGAGATGGATCCACGCCCTTGACTTTGGGCAACTTTTTGAGATTCGGAGTCCCGTACGCTTATGAGTAATTGTAACAGTTGGAATACTCGGGATCTGATTGGCAGACTAGATATTTGGTGGCTTCCACTTGATATATAAAGTCATCATTCTTGGCAAGTCATCATAATATACATACACCTTTATCTTTACACATGGTAAACCAGAGCCCGGCATGCACTTCTTCACAAGCGGAGGAATCATGCAGAGGCTGTATTTACAGGCAACCAAGGTTACAGTGGCCGGGTATTTTGCGGTTACTTCGACTAAACCCTTTAAAGGCTCTCTAATCTCACCCCAGAAAGTAACAATTCTTCCTACTAAGTTAACTTCCAGGACCTCCTCCAATTTAAACCAAACCCACTGTCTAGTACAACTCTACGACAGAGCCATAGTAGTCAAGTAGCCTTCATTGAGTTTAAATTGCTTACGGCAATATTGTCAAACACAGTGTGAGAAGGGAGATGATATTACCTGACTTTACAAGTTACTGTTGAACAACTAGAGTCAGACCGTATTGTTTGAAGGAATGTCAATCAAAGGGTAATTATCTCATGTATTTAGAACTCTAGGGCTATTTCTAAAAATGTTAGGGCAGAGAGTTGCTAGCAACTCCCTGGTCCCATAAGAATTGTCATTATGTTAACTACACACTTATAAAGCGAACACAAGAGTGTTTTTTTTTAAACAGTGCGGTTGTCGTGGATCCTGCAAAAGCCCATGCTGATTGTGATTGTTTGTCAAATGAATTCGTTTTAGAAGGTGACAGTGCATTAAACAATTAGTGGCGTTGCAAACATTTTCAAGGGGTGGGACACTAAAGGAACAGTGAAGGGAAACGAACCTTTACTGGGGGCACAACTTTTCGACAAAGTCCCTCAAAATTACCAGCCTAAGACTTGATGACGGTGGGAACGGGGGGGGGGGCGGATGGGCAGAACTAAAGCATGTAACAGAAGTTTACAATAATTACACTTCACAGCATATTTGGCACATTTATCGAGTTTAGAGATTGTGTAATGTCTTCCACTAAAAGCCGACATGCTTACCTACAGTGAGCGCAACATTATTCAAGAAAGCAAAGAGGAATCCCTTCATTCCTTCTACATGTTTTCTAAAAGATGTAAGAAGGAAGTTTGTATTTACGCGTATGACTTTCAAAGTGTGATAGCTTTGCACTTTTAGATATCGTAGTAATTCAGGGAAAAACCCAATCACGGCAAAAACGGATATTACAAAATGCGGACGTTATTACATCATTGCCTAATAGACACCAGTACAGATACATACCTGACCTCATTTAGTGAATGGTTGACAGTAACTGATGCAACAGAGCTATTAGACTAGCAGTTGAATGAAATTGTACAGGATCTTCTCTGATTATATTTTTTGCTCTATGTCTCGGAAGGGAAATTGATTTAAATATACTTATCAGGATTTGTGGAACGTACGGATTATCTCTTTTCGTATGTTCAAGACTTTCAACATAATTTTTTCACAATCTGGTGTTTCCAGTGATCCACTTGAAGGAACAGTGCGGGGGTGATGCAATCAGTCCTCTCCATTAGGAACTCGCGGTTAAAATCACAATTTATGTATAGAGCGTTAGCGTGGCCAATGGGGGAGGGGGGGGGCACCGACCGACCCCATAGAATAGTTGTCTCAATATATATCTAATTCAGAGCTGCCTTCGTGCTTCCACTTTAAATCTGCCTTGCTTAACGCTAGAACAGGGCAACAATTTTCAAGGATGCATAGAGTATCCACATGCTCCACATGCAACATAAGATTTTTACAAAAAGTACACTAGCTTTCTGATGACATTACCTAACATGTGAGCTCTTGAGAAAGGAAAAGAGCGGGATTTTCTCCCTGGAAACTTTTTAAATTCGTCTCTACTAGATGCAATATCCTGGTATCTCGGAGTCAAGTACACAAAGAAATATGTCTCTTATCGAATTGTGCATTAGTAGACAGTGTTGCCGACGGTGATGATGACGACGACGATGACAACGATGACGATGATGATGGTGATGGTGATGATGTTGGATGATGATGATGATGATGGTGGTGGTGGTGGTGGTGGTGGTGATGGTGATGGTGATGGTGATGGTGATGGTGATGGTGATGGTGATGGTG
>WURT03017871.1:0-15996 GCA_009936505.3 Holothuria glaberrima | reverse complement strand
AGGCAGCCCTAGCGTTATACTGTAAATACCCTATCTATATATATATATATATATATATATATATATAAATATACAGAAAATACATTTTTATATATACATATATTATTTGATTGTTTTAATGGTATAATGCATTAGTCAGCTCGTAATAATGTTTTATCGCTCTATTAAACAGAAATATCCTGTACTATTCTATGAGCAATCCAACACAAACAAACAAAGTGAGCTTTCAACGGTTATTTTTGAAACTTTTTCCATGCAAATTCCGACTTTTTCAAAGAGCCACTGGGTGTTTGGTCTTTTAAAAAAATGGTTAATTCTCCCAATTAAAATTTCTTAAAAGGAAAAAGAATACATTTGAATGGCCATGCAGTCTGGAGGTAAAAATATCACAAAATTGGAGTACTGTATTCCAGACATTCGCTATTGAGCTTATCAAGTCGACAATTTTTTATACGCTAGAAATTGTAAAATACTTATCTGTACACTTTTTTTAGGGGCGCAAGGGTCACGACGCTTTCCCGGGGGCACGTTTCCTGCAGCCCCCTCCTCCGTCGACCCCACTGCTCTAATTTAAAAAAATTAAAAAAAGAGTTTAAGACAAGACTTATTTTGATATGTAAAAGAGCAACTAAATCTTAGCAATTTCGTGAAACTTCCATTCAGTTCTGGCATGTAGCTCTCGAGATATCAGCAAATGATGTTGCTACATTTGTGATTCAAAGTGAGCTTGAAACAAGCATGTGCTACATCATCTCCTCTCATTGATGATAAATGATTTGTTTTCTTTGTTTTTCAGTCCGTTGTCTTTTGCTTGAAGTTAATAGGGATATGAGTTGCCCACGCGGAATTTGAGTTTTGTGAAATTCCCATAGCTCTCATGAATTCACAAAATCTTCTCATGGGGAACACTGCCTACGTGAATAATTCCACAGCAGATAATTTCCACGACTAGCACGTCAAATAGGATAAATTTCAAAAAGGGATTTTCATGAGGACAGTTTCCCTTGTGATGTAATATTCAATATTCTGTGAAAGAAATAGGTAAATATTATGAGAAATTTCCCTTGACCCATTGAGAACACTACCATGATAATGCGGTACGTGGATTCCATTCCAAAATCATTTTTTTAACTATCCGACTATACGTTTTGTCTCATCTTAACAACATGAAATACAATAACTTTTTTTGCTAAATTTTCCACCCTCTTCTCACACCCTTCCTTAAAAACCAAAATATTGAAGTTCGGACAAAAGCATAGCAAGCTATTATATTACTGACAAGAATAGTTTTGAATATTTCATGTTTCATTCATAAGCTGAAAATTTTTCTGTTCTTCCTTTCGCGGCCGATATAATTCACAAAAATGTGTTTTCAAAGTTGGCTTCACAAGTAACTCTGAAAGCCGGAGTCTGTACTGTGTCTGTCAAACCGGCAATGTCATAACCACCGGGGACTGGGGTTGGGGCCCCAGTCAAATGCCCCCCCCCCCCGCTTCCCCAAATGAAATTCAAAGGTTACAAAATATTGGGCAAAATTTTTATAAGACAAAAATTGGCAAACACCCCTTGAAATTACGGATTTTTTTAGTATTTGCACGGAAAATCACAAGATCAGAGAGACTGGGAAGTGCCATTTCCTGCAATCTGAGAGGCATTTCTATCAAAAACTTTTCTCTGTACGCTACCCGCCAACTGATGGTGGCGCTCCGCTTAGATAATGTCATCACTACTTGCCCCTAATTTAACCCTTTGCCCCCTGCCCCACAACCCACCAGATGAAAAACTATAAACAGTGCGTCAGAGATGCTCGTAAATACAACTATACCCTACTGCAGTAATTCCTACTGGATTTTTCAAACGACAAAAATTTCATGATTTAAACTTCCTTTGGCGACCCAACCGTCGTCTACAGAGATATTCTAAATCGCCGGTCACCAAACGAATATTATTTCAAGAAGAGTTGAAATGTTCGATTCACTATGTTGAAGACACTAAACTGTGCGTAAATCAATTTGTATCGCTATTGTGTCCTACCGGTATGAGTTTTAAGCGCATTCAGAACGGAGAATATTGGCCTCAAAACGTTGCAACCCATTACAATGCTCTGCGAACCCCGGACCCCCACGACCCCTACATGGGCTCGGGACCCACCAGTTTTAACCTCGCGACCCACTTTGGTGTCGCGACCCACCATTTGAGAATGACTGCCCTACTGCATACGTCGACAGTCTTTCACAAAGTCTTTTGAAGTAAAAGGGGCAATGATCACCTCTTTCATTGTTTCCAAATATTAATGTTGCATCTAAGAAAATCAGCTTTTCTATATTAAGTATAGCCTTAAGAAATTTTTAAAGATGTCGAGGATGTAGCGAGATTGAAGGACTTATATTACAAGTGTCACTTGCTAAGCGAAGTGCCACCATCGTATGGCACATAGCTCGCCATGAAATTGGTTGCCCAAAAAGCCTCCTAGACTGCTAGAAATGGCATTTCCCAGGCCTTGTCAATTATGTCTGAACATTCAGTAGCTTTTGAAATTCATGCTTCAATTTAAAAAATGAATCAATTTGAAAAAATGAAAAACAGGAAGCCAAAAGTCTAAGTGATTCCGTGCCTGCTAGATATAATTTAAGTTCATTGGTTTTTCCATTGACACAATATCATATGATAAAGTTACTGTACTCTAAATTAGGTAGGCATATCGAAAATAAAATGTCCATGGGCATTGATCAAACATGTTAAAGCCATATAAAAATTGTAATACTTGCCTCTTACTTATTTTGGGCATAACATGCCAGGTGTTTAGTCCAAACATGTTTCGTACTTAAGAAATCGTGTTTATAAGGTTTCATATTGTGGTCTTTGAACTTTATAAAAAGTAAAGAGATACTGTAATTTTGCTCAGTATGGGTGCCAACGTCATGCCAAGGGTGAGAAGTTGATGGCACAAACCCCGTTGTGGAACATGTAGCTATAGGAATTAAGTTACACATCTCATGGTGGACTGACATGCCTCATGAGAAATTAGCATATCCTACTTGTGCTACTTTTCCATAGGAAAATATGTGATAAGAGTGAAGTAATCATATCACATGAATGGCTACTTGGACCAAGTAGCAGCTGAGCCCTGGTTCAACGAGTATTAGCAAGCCGCTTGATATACATCCCGCCAGAAATAGTTCGTGACTTTTTAGCTACCAAGCTTAATCTAGTAGTCACTGTTACTTTAAAAATCATCAGAATTAGTGTACTATCTTTTTAAAATTTCACTAGAAAGACTACCGGTGAGATTTTTTTCCAAAAACGTACGAAATAAGAAATTTTCAGCGCAGAACAAATCGATCATCCCAAGACCCCCATTCCAGAACTTAAGTTTGAATAGTTTCATTTCGACTGACCTTGTCTGGCTTATTATTCCAAACAAATCTAAAAAGGTGTATTGACTAGACCGCTGATTCTCAAGAGCGGCCCTTAGGGCCGCATACGGCTCCCGGGCCCTGTCGGTGCGGCCCCTAAATTTATTTGTTTCGAGGAAATCATGTGCCACAAGAAGAACGGTAGCAAGGCTGGAATAAGGGCAAACAATCCATACTGGCAGGCTGACATTGTTTTTTACACTAAATGAGTATTGTTAATTCTCTACTTGGCTCTTTCGAATTTTGCTCCCCGGAATGGTGCAAGGTTGTCCGTAGGCGTAGCAGACTTTACGGCATATTTCTTGTTCAGTATCTAGCCAAGGTTAGGAATTTTGTTTCGTGTTCTACGTTGTTAACAAAAATGTTTTGTATATGGTGGCATATTGTTATGTAGTGGTGCATTGCAAAGACCATGTATTTGTAGTGAAAAATCTGTATTGCAAGGTTATATCAAGAAAATCGATTTTTTTGCGTGAGTGGACTCAGTGGAGTGATTGTATACAGTTCAACCATGTATACTGCTGAGCTTACCTTGATTGAGTACTGAAATTAAAATCTCTGCAAGTCATTATCAGTACTTAGAAAAAGTAAATCAACTGTAATTAGCGAGGCATTACCTAACAATATATTTGCCACCTTTTATGCCCTTGCTCTTCCACAGCTCTGTTAAATTAAATAGAATCAGTCAATCATATCAACTTAAAAGTTTTTTCGACATTTTGCGATATTTTTGTGTTTGATTGTAAATGATTAAGATCGGACTATGGGAAACCGAGTCCAAGTCGGAGGTACGAGTCCGAGTCCTTAAATATCGCGACTCCACTCAGAGACAGGTCTCGAGCCTTACAGCACTATAAACTTGGTATTTTCGTGGACTTGAAATTCTTGTGGAAGTTTCCAGTTAGGAACACTTACCCTCCGGTGAAAGCTGTCAGGGGTGTTTTCATAATAGGCTGATGCTTCCAATTTGACATTGCACTCAAAACAAGATTTTGCACAGAGGAAGAAAGAAATGCAAGAAAAGACTTACACTGTAAAACACTTGGGTCAATTTGACCCAAAATTGGGTCAGGAGGGAAACGACTAAATTTATTGGGTCAAATACTGACCCAAATTAGACATCATTTGACCCAAATTTTGTTATCGAAATTTCCTTGACAGGATAAGAAGGTTTCCACCGCATAATTAGCACTTCGTCTAATAGTTTGTTCATTTGAACTACGGTTCTTTTTCCACCAAAGTTCCCTGGGCTTTCTGGTAAAGAGCCGAAGGGCGAAAACAAACGTTACTCCCGAAGGATTTCTGCTCCCCAAAGCAGCTAAATCCGCGAGGGGACAAAAAGACTTAACATTACCAACCTCTTGACCTTCAGACCTCTACACCATAGATTTGCCATACATTGCCCAGTTATAGACTGGCTGAAAAGAACAGATACTACACATGATTTCAGCCAAAAGACCGAAACGCTTTACATTTGAACTTTAACCCCTTTATCTTGACATAATTTACGCATTGTTCAGGGGTCGGTTCGATTAACTCCCTAGTTATCAGTTAAATGTGGGTTAAGGGGAAGGGGTCCTGATAATTGCAAGAGAAAGAAATATTAAAGAGATATTAAATGTTTACGTTTACCCATACACAGTAATTTGTGATGTCAGCGATTATGCATGCCGTCTTCCAGGCCCGTAGCCAAGGGGGGGTCGGATCCCCCTGGCCCCTAGACCCCCCTGCCCATTAGAAGACCAAAAATTACCATTGCATTAATGCACTTTAGTATAGCCCATCTCGCCGCCTGAAAAAATACTTCGCCCCTTGGAAGCTATCTCAGCATCCGACTTGCAGCCGGAAGCTCTAGGGTTCCAATCCTGGCCGGGTCATACCCGAAGACTTTAAAAATGGAACCTACTGCCATTGTGCTTGGTGCTCAGCATAAGCAATGGAGTAGGGAAAACAAGCCAGTAAGTCACAACTGGAAAAAAAGGCCATGACCGGCTCGACTTAAACCAATGGGTTAGAAACGGGGCCATAAAACCTCAACTAACTAACTAACCTATACAGTGCCAGGCTGCACTCGTAATAACTTATTAGAATATGCACGCCCAAAGAGGAGTACGTATTCGACACTTGCTATGAAGTTAACATCTTCGAAGATTTCGTCTGCCATCTCCATTGACTGTCTGCGGTGTATATGTTGTCATGGTGCCTAACTTACGGCTTTGTAACGATTAGCTGGGCCGGTTGTCTGTACTCCCAGTTCCCATCATGCATTGCAACCATTAAAGTCTGCTAGGCTATCACATGTCTGTAAAAGATAGGCTATTATAAAGCTGTTTTATTCCATTCTTGCTCTCATATGTTTGGTCGAGTAGTCTAGGGTTGTCTGGGTGGCATTTCATACGCCAAAAACTCCCTGAATTTGACTGTGTTCCCCTGCCCTTTCTCCTTTAAAACAAAGCTAGCAGTCTGAAAGAATTAAGCTTATGCAAAGCTTTGCCTCCTCATGAAAGAGACCTCTATTAAGACTGCTAAAGTGTACGTCACTTCCTGGGAATAACTCGAAATTGCTATCACAAAGATAAGTCTGCTTTTAATGTTCGGGTGTGTCGTATGTGTTGACCGATAATCTGGTAATCGGTATTCAACATCGGCATCGGTAGATATTCCTCATATTCGTACTGCAACGTTAGTGGTCAAATTTACCGGGAATACCGACACCACCCTACCGATATCACTACCCCTTTAATTCATAGAAACGTTGAAATATTTCACACGTTTGACAGAAGGTCCTAATATTGTAAGCTACCTCATGTAAATGAAATGACAGTTCGAGTTAGAGCAAAACAACCCATTGTTTTGTTTACAGTGTTTTTTTCTGTAATATAGGTATCGCATCGGTATTCGGATACCGGTATATCGCCACAGTACTTCTAACGCAAGGGCAGTATATACACAGCGCAGACGACATGGGTTTCTTTACATTTCAATTTCGATAAGTGCACACGAAGGAAAGTCCCATTTAACAGTCTCAATCTCTTCCAAATGACCAAATTATGTACAAGAATTTCATTCGTGTCTTAACTGCCGTCTCCCCCTGCTCCACCGTCTCCCTACTCCTCCCCGTCCCCCTTTGGGGTGGAACTGGGATGTGCCCAGCGGAGGTCCAAACTGCCCAGTCGGAGGGAAGGGGACCGTTTGCGGAAAGAGGCCTAGCGAACACAAATCCCGCAAAAGTTGGGGGTCTTGATTGATGAATATTTCGAAATTTAAGAGTTTCAATGAAAAAAAAAAAATATTCGGATGGGGGGGGGTTGGGTGTTATCGAAGAAAATTTGAAAAGTTGCGGTTTTTATTGAAGGAAGTTTGAGAATTTGGTTTTGTTGCAAACTCTGCCCTCCTTGGGGGCAAAATCTGGTAAGCCGTCAGGGTGACTAGTCCCCGTTGGAGGTTACTGACATACTTCATCGTACTCATTATAAAAAAAGGGTAAAGCTGAAATAGAGTTTTATATGTTAAGGGGTTCTTAATCTGAACATTCTGGTGAAAGTTCCATTGAAATTCGATTTGTGGTTCTCAAGACAACAGCAGATAAAATTAACACATTTTCAACCCCAAGTGAGCTTGAAGCAAGGGCGTAGGGAGCGGAGGGGCTGGGGACAGCCCTAGGGAAAATTGTGGGGGCGGAAGTATGCTTCAGCCCCCCACTTTCCAAGGACGAAAACCCCTTATTTGTCTCTTCTGTAAAAGATATCAAAAATTTGCAGTAATTTACCTTAAAATCTGTCCAAAATGATGCACCAATTTGCATCTAAGGTCCCTCAAATACTCACTCCTTAGACCCCTCCCCCATCCGAAACAAGGTTCAGCCTCCCCCTCCCCAGTCTCGATCTGCTTCCTACGCCTATGACTTGAAGCAAGCAGATGTGATAGCACCACACGTTAATGAGCTCTCTCTTTTCTCTTTAAACTTTACCTGTTTACAACCAGTTTTCTCCACAAAATTAGGTTAGTGTAACGAGAATGCATGAGAGGCAAAGAAATTTTATAAATCTTTTAATTTCTTATGGAAAGCTCATACCTGATCAGAAACAAAGAAAAGAAAGCATTGCTCTTCAGTATGAGATGATGTATCACAACTAGTGTTGTATCGATATTGCAAGTAGCCGATATTACCGATACCGATATTTCAGTCCTCACCATCGGCCGATACCGATATTGGGAAATAAGCATTCTGCAAGCTAACCATAGGCTACCGAGCAAAACAAATAAGTGTCTTATCATCTTGATAAGGTAAAATATTGGAACTTGCGTCAGACCTAAAAGTACTCCACAATAGTGTACCATTTTCATTACATGAAGGACGATAAATATCGGTTAGGTGATATCGGCAATGAGGGTAAATATCGATGACCGGTCCAACAATAATCCTTACTACCACATTCTTCAAGTTTACTGCAGGCCACGAATGTAGTAACTTCATTTGACGATATCTCGATAATTACATATCGCAACTGATAAGAAATTTCACTAGTGCTTAGATTGAGTTCAAATAACTTTTTTGCTTTAACCTTTCCTTTAACGCTACCCGAAGAAAGTTAAACTTTCCCCAACGGGCGGCCAGTCTTCCCGATAGGGGGACTTATGCCCCCCCCCCCAGTTGGCCCCTACTCCTGCTCTCCTTTCCGTTACATAAGCTGCCATCATCTTATTCATCTGGTGAGACTGAATCCAGGTCGTACGGAAGTCGCCGAGTACTAACCAGCTAAAATGTGGCAAAGTTATCCTTGTAGGAAATGTGTGCCCAAGAATTGTGTACTAAATCAATGACAAATTGCCTTTGTTGGGAGCTTATCAGGAAATTTAACTAACTTCGCATGTGAAATTCCTGTCAATAGCAAGAAGCTAAATCACCATCTTTGGACCTATTTTGCTTCAGGTGAGAATGATTGTAGTGAGTAGAGAAATGCAATAGAACGTTCCACCTAGTAACCATCGTGTTCACGACCATTTACGTTGCTTCATTCGGTTCAGCTTTGTCAACTCCTAACATTTTTATCATTTCATGAAAGCAAATTGGAACGATTACCAATTAAGGATCGTTAAGTTTTTGATTGAGTCACACAATGCCACAATAATAGAAACACGTGAAAAGCGTGATAAGTACCCACTAAGGGACATTGTTATTCCACGTTGCTTAGTTACGGTGCCGATTAAGGTCAGCGAGAAAAGCTATAATGATTCAACGTGGGGATGATTTCCCATTAAAATACCACCCACAAGGACAATATTTTTTACAAGTGTTCTCCATTGACTCAGACAAATGTGAGGATGAGCCCGATGGCAATTTCGACCTTATTCTATTCTCCTAGTAAAATGACATTTTTTACTGCTTTACTTCATTTTTATGAAAAACGTTTTATTTTAAAATTTCATTCTTACCTCCTTTTTTTTTATTATTTTATCATTTATTCAAAGATCTGAGAAATATTGGGGGTTGAAAAGTGGCAAATCCCCTATAACCCTTTAAACCTCCTACCCCGTTCACAACCTTCAGGGCCGTAGCCTAGGCGAAATCTCTAAGGGGGGGGGGGTGTCTACAGATAGTTGACGACCGGGAGGATCCTTGTTTTTTTCTCCTGTGCATGAGTGCCATCCTGGGGGAGGATGCTGAGGGAAGGGGTAAATGTAAGGTCTGTCTTAGGTACCAAACTGTGCTATCGTTTGCAAAGCCTTGGACTGATTATATCTTTACAAATTGTATTTTTGCAGTGATATTCTTCCTACTTTGGTTTCGCGTAAGTCAAGAGGTGCCCTTTAAGAGAAGGGAACGACACTCTTTGTATAAAACTATACACTCTTTGAGAATTTTTTTCTTTGTGAGATGGCCTGGATGAAAAATGTTGCTGTAATTGGTAAAGCTTCTTAAAAAGTAGAATTGATTACCGGTTTATGTTTAGAAATCCTCATTATTTAGTGACTGTTTTCTATTTTGGAACGCCTGGCGGTGTAATTGAAGGGGATGTTGCCTCAGGGGAGGGATGGCACCTCTACCCTTTAAGAATTTTTTTCCTTGTTCTTAGCTTTCCGAGATCTAAAATAGTGTTTTATTTGAGAAAGCTTTGGACTGATAATATGATCTGAGATGTTAATTATGTATTGAATCTTTCGGCTACGGCATAGCATCTGTGCAAGGATGGTACCCGGTGCGGGCTTCCCCATAGCACTGAAAGTACGCCACTGGGGGAACCAGTTGGTGAGTAGCCGTATTGCAGGCCTGCAAGAAAATGCGCGGTCGAAATGTTTCCCAGATGAGGGAAATGGCACATTTTAGGCCTTAAAAGTTGCATCTAAATATTCTTTACTATTAGTTTTCACGCTCTAGAAACAAGCTCACGTTTCAAGAAGAAAAGTTAGATTTGATTTAACGGGGAAAGCGTTTACCCCAGTTTGAATGAGTTACCAGGTTAGCCTGTTTCATAAATGGCTTTTGAGGATCATGTTAAAGCATGTGTCTCATTGAGTTGTTAAATTCACGTATAGAGTAACTCCTTGGTTCACCTTGAATATGCAATACTTGTGTTATATCAAATCAAGAAAGATACTTGAAGTGAAATAAGAGGACATTTGTGAGATTTAGCTGTTGTCTCAAAATAAGTTTGCGGCGACTGCTTATGCCCTTTAAATTAAAAGTTTTCTTACTGGTGTATTCAAGAGATGTATCTTGTAGGAGAAAGATGGTTCTTTCTTCAGGAGAAACTCGCATAAGAATACATCCACGGCAGGGGTCCGGGGACCTTCTTGGGAAAATGTGGGAAGAAAAGGAATCCTGATATGCGAATTCCCAGGTTTGGGGCCTTAACATCATAACTTGGAAAGTGAAATTTTCAGCATTTTAGTAATAGTAGATGCCACATTTTCCATGAAAATGAAGATTTTAGTAGCGGCTAGCTAAAGTGTATCAATTACAAGTTGCTATAGGTAGACTGTGATTGCATAGAATCAAGCAAATGGATCGGTTCGTGGGACATTTTGAAAAGGGTGCAGTCCACCCCTAACTAAATTAATAACACGACGATTACTCCGGAAGGGTTTTCGGGTACCCCCCATGTTCGGACCCCATTGCTTGGTGCTAAATATGCCCCAAATATAAATACACACATATACATAAATTTATAAATATAAATATATAATTCCGCCGAAGTATGAAGAGTCAGTTATTTGAATCCTAACTTCGATCTCTTTTAGTCGATTACTAGGTCAATTCACTTGCACGGTACTCTCTTGTAATATAGAAGGTGTCAGTAGGGGGTTTAAGGGGTGGAAATGCACAGGTTCAAGGGGTGGGGATGCTCCCCCAGTGATCCCCCACTATTCCTCCCCCTTTATGATGGAGCCCAAGAAAGGTAGACCCGAAATATAGTTACAAACATGTTTTAGAATACATTTTTTTAATCTTAGACGTTTGCAAAATGATATCTTCTGCCTTCAGCCGGGACTACGGTATGGCAAGTTCAGACTTCCAAGAGAAGAGACTATGATCTCTTTTAGCCAAATACTATGTCAATTCACTTGCACGGTACTCTCTGGTAATATAGAAGGTATCAGTAGGGGGTGGGAATGCACAGGTTTACAGTGTGAGGATACTCTCCCAGTGATCCCCCACTATACTGCAGCCTCCCCATTTATGATGGAGCCCAAGAAAGGTAGAGCCGAAATATAGTGACAAACGTGTTTTAAAATGCATATTTTTTCAACCTTGGACGTTTGCAAAATGATATATTCTGCCTTTAGCCGGAAGTACGGAAAAGGCCAGTTCAGACTCCCAAATGCCACGCACTGTAAAGCTATAAAAACCATATGTGGTCATTCCTTGCTCTTCAGGGCCAATCACGGACATAGCTTAGATTTAAACAGCGTTTATCTTTCATAGTATTATTTCGATATACTGAACTCTCTAAATGTAAAAGAGTGACTACAATGACCACTCTCACTTTCGAGTGAATTTCCACTCTCCGTCGAGTGACTTTTTTACTCAACTAGAGTTAATTACCACTCCGGGTAGAGTGAAATCTCAATCGAATTCCACTCTGTAAAGGAGTGGTCACTGAAGTCACTCTAGCCACTTTTTTACACTTTTTACATTTAGAAGTATGTAATGGCATGGACCGCAGATGCTCGCTGACTCCCGTACACACTGGAACACGCTTTAAGGAGTGCCTCCATCTGCCTGTGACAATTCCTGGATTCAAACTGGAAAGGGGTGGGCAAATATTGCATATAATACTAACATAATCAGTGGCGTACGCAAGGGGGTGGCCACTGGGCCATGCCCCCCCCCCCTAACGGATGCCAATTTTTCGTTTTTCTTTAGATCCTAAAAATACGTAATTTTGTAACACAGATTTTACTAGGTAGCATATGTGGCACCAGATTGCATGAAAGGACACCTAATTTTTCAAAAATCTACAAAGGGGGAGGGGTGGTCTCCCCATGGCCCCTCACTGATGCCAATGTTTTTTGGTTCCTAAAAATATGCAAATTTTGTTACACAAATTTTACCTAAAAAGGCAGCATTTGTGCCACCAGATTGCATGTAAAGACACCTAATTTTGTCAAAAATTGTCTAAGGGGAGTGGACATTCCCTCCCCTTAGACATCTCCCCCAGGCCGGCGAATACTCAACATACTGCGTGCCCCCCCCCCCCGTGGGAGAAACCCTGCGTACGCCACTAAACACTTCTATGGTGATTTTTTTCTGTTTTGAAAAGTCCTTCGACTGGACGACAATGGACGAAAACCAGAACGTTACCCCCGAAAGGGAAGTTCGAAGGAGCTACGTCCCCAGAAGAGTCAATAATTTTAACTCCTGCATAACACCAGAGCTCTTTTCAAAACACATGTGACGATACCTGTTGTGGACCACAAATCCTCAGATTTTGTTTTGTAATGTGTCACATTCTAGTCTCGAGACATGCATATCATGCATGATATCATGTCACACGGTTAGGGTTATAGGGAGGAGACATGAAATAAGTTTAGGGTTAAAAGTCTCCTGACTTCATATTTGCATGATGTCATGTGTGGATTGGGTGACTTGAAAGAGGTCGGGTCATAAAGGGGCTGCAAAGATAAAAGAAAACCCTGTATCGACGTGTATACGCACATGCTATCGGAGTAAGCAGGCTGTCTGACGGTATCAGTTCAACGTGACTACTATGATGACTTTGAATAAACCTTAATCCTGTCCTAAAATAAATGTTCGGTAGTTATGTCATCATTGAGGTAATTTATTTTTTCAACTTTGCGGGAGGGCGAATTGTTATGTTGTCGTTTCTTCAAGTCATAAATAAAGGTGGATTACGTTTGCAATCTTTATTAAGGTTCTGTCATGCAGCCATGTCCCGTCTCGCAATCCCTTCTGCGCAGACTCATATATATATATATATATATATATATATACGAGGGTGAATATGAACAAACTAGCACTTGTCATAGGAATCAAAAACGTTTGCGCTCCTTTTTGAAAATGTTTAGTAGGTGACGATGACGTTTTGCCCAAAGTCATCCATTTTCAAATTTTATAAAGACCTCTCTTATAGTGGGTCCGAAGAAAAAGCACCTTTCCACGGTCTAAATATGATAAAGAATGACCCCTTACTTGATAACCGACAGTATGAGGCCTTGTCACACTCTACCCTTTTATCGCCACTATAAAATGTAAACTTATTACACATGGCAAGTACCAGCCATGTATGGTCTATTTATATTTTATAGAGACTATAAATTAGTACCCACATACCAATTCCCTACTCCTGTCCCCATAAGCGGTGGCGCTAGTGGCGGAACTAAGGGTGAGGGCATGGGACATCCTCCAAAGAAAAACTTTCAACTGCCCCCTTGTAGTCCCCCCCCCCCCACCAATTAAATCTGTCCAGAATTGGTAAAACTAGGTTAATCGTTTGTAAAAACACCCTTTATACGAAGACTGGAAAACAAACACGTCTTGAAACGGTACTTTTGACAGCGCTTTGAGTGCACTTACCACTGTTACTCAGCATAATTAGCCAAACTCCATATACGGAAGCTTGAATAGTACTACTGTTCCAAAACTCCGTGTTACCCCTAAGATCATCCGATCTCTCAGTTTAGGCCTAGAGTTCCCCGCTACATCAACAACTCGACCGGCTGCTAGTCTGAGGTAATTTTCTATAAAGAAAACAGGTAAAATCGTCATTTTGATACTATGTTTTAGTGCACATAACGCCTTTTGAAAATGATGTGATGCTTCATTCTAATTCCTATAATTTCGAAAATAGCGCAGAGCTTCAGAGAGGTTACCCCCTAGTGTCCCATAGGGGCGTTACCCCTGGTTCCCATCAGGGACTTTGAGGTAGGTCCCGTGACCCTACACCCTCAGGCCGATAGAGCTTCCGGGGTGCATCTGAGCTATTGGTTCATGTCATTGTTCCAGCAAATTCCTCTGCCTCTGCCTCTACAGGAGTTTATTTCTTCAAATAATATTCACTAGTAAAGTAAAAGATGATGTTATTTGAATAATCGATTTATTGACTTCTTCTTGTTTCCAATATCCAGCTCTCTACGCAAGAAAACTCACTAAAAGAACTGCAGAGTTGAAACTTGAAAAGAGACGTGCCCAGACACTCCTGCACGAGATGCTACCAAAATCAGTAGCGGACAGATTACAACTTGGTCTGGAAGTTCCAGCGGAGCACTTCGATATAGCAACGATCTACTTCAGTGACATCGTTGGTTTCACCGATATCTCAGCGAACAGATCTCCAATGGAAATAGTTGAACTATTAAACGCACTGTACATGTAAGTGACAGTAGTGACTTACTAACGGGGTTAAAGGATAGTACTCCCCCAGTAGTACCGTCCAAAGGTAAAAATAGGAACATTTACTAAAAATGGGTATTTCTTCATAGATAGTCAGTTCAAAGATTTCCTCAACATATCTCCATTTTGCATCTAAGGAACGTTACGTTTACCTAATTTCCCAAAGGGCCAGGCCTGTAGTCAAGGAGAGGGGGCAACGCCCTCAAAATAGTTTTCGCCCCCTTGAAAGTTTTCAAATTGCCATTGACTTAATATATTTTAACACATCTGGCCCCCTGAGAAATTTTCGCCCCCTTTGGAAGCCATTTCGCCACTTCAGTACCTTGTCTGGCCAGGGGCGTGGGGTGTAGAGATCATCTTTTGCCGACAGATCTGGTCATGCGTAAAACGAGCGCGAAGCGCGAACTTTAGCGGGTGGGGTCCAGGGGCCCGCCTTAGAGTGGGGTCCAGGGGCAAAGCCCCGGTGGGGCCCAGGAGGCGAAGCCACCGGAAGCTCTGAGCTTTTAACATATTTCTGGGTAAAAAATTAAGTTCTAGGATAGGTATTTTTTGGTTCATGATACATTAATCAATGCAAAGATTCCTAATATTTGTAATGTGTTAGGCAATTCCTCATGTCATACCACTATACTTCAGGAGCTAAACCTGAAGTTCAGAATTTGAACACTATGCGTGCAGCATTTGAACACTAGACTCTCACGTGTTCAAATACGGTAAATGCTCAAACAGTCGTCCGGCGTTCCAAAATGGAAAAAAGTGTTAATAATCTTAACACTAGCGTTCAAAATATGCTTTTCGAACGCCAGGATGCATTCCAGTCGCATGCTCAGGATTTCTTTTAAGGGGAGGCATGCAGTATGTCGTGTGATCGCCGGCCTGGGGGAGGGGTCTAAGGGGAGGGGGTGTCCCCTTGGGAATTTTTGGAATTTGAAAAGTGCCTAGATCACAAATGGTGCAATATTTGAGTGCATTTCTGCCCTAATAAGGAACCAAAAAATCTTGGTGACAAATATTTTACTACATAAAAATATTGCGCAGAGGACGTAATGCACGGAATTAGTCTACTTTCTGAACTTCGAGATGGAAGTAGGGGAGTGGGGATCGGAGGTTAAAATAAAGGCTTGTGAATTAGGAAGTCCTGTCTCAATTAAAGCAGACAAATATGATATGCTGACAGCAAGGAACTGGCAAAATTATTCTTGTGAGGCTGATTCTGTCAAAAGTTACACCCGCGTAGAATTTGCTTGTCAGATTTTTGTGCGAAATTTGTAGCCGTTAATGCGACATTGTCGCACAAATAGGGCTGGCTAAATTACTGGTCATTTGACCCGAAATAGCACGCCTAAAATTCCCTTTCTTTCCTCGAGTTGCCGACGGACTCGGTCACTCGTCCAATTACACCGACAGTCGTTGATATGGCCGTCACATATATGGTGAATTTGCCGACGGGCTTCAACTTGAATGGGCCAGTTAGATGAAGAGCCGAAAACAGAAAAAGCCGATAACAGACTGGCCGCGCGTTCCTGTTCTCTCTTTCTCTCTTTTTTATCTTTCCATTCTCCGTCTTCCCTTTCACTTCCTTCCTCTTCTCTTTTTTTTTTTCTTTCCATTGTCCGTCTTCCCTTTCCCTCCCTTCCTTCCCCTTTCTTTTCCCTTCTTCCCTCTTCTTTTCCTCCTCTCCTCTTTTCCTTCTCCTCTCCCCTTTTTGCCGACAGACCGAAAATT
>WURT03017861.1:0-15996 GCA_009936505.3 Holothuria glaberrima | reverse complement strand
AAAAGCCCTTTGTTGTGACACAATTGGCTTTACTGACCAGTCACAATGGACTTGAACCCCTCCATGCATCCACTGCACGAAGTACACAATATGTTGTGAATTCACTCTTAATTCTTACAGGTATGATCGAGTCTTTCCTAAATGGGAAAGTACCCAGTTCTTGTAGTTAGTGAAATGAGGTTTTACGGCTCAGTTTGTAACCAATTGGTTAGGGTCGGGCCCGCCATGCACGGCCTTTTTCCAGTTGTAGCTCAATGGCTTTTTTCCCCTACTCCATTGATACTCCAACAAGTTCCTGTAGGATCAATACAAGAACTATGATGGGAATTATTTTAGAGGCTGCACACCCATCCTGCCTTTTTTTTTTATAAAAAAAAGAACTAGAAAAAGATGAGTACAAATAGTCAACGATCCATGTGAACGCCGCGCTGAATCGACGTTGGGCCAAAGTCGGAATTCCACCGTTGCGTGGTACATATTGGTCCAACGTTGGGCCAACGCCTTTCTACCAACCGTTGGACAGCTTACGTTGGCCCAATGTAGGCCCGATTACCAACTGCCAACCGCGCAACCATATGCCAATGTTGGCCCAACGTAAATGTGCTGGGTGTATATGTATATATATATATATATATACAGGTCGAAATGCTGCGGAGCACTATAGAAATGTGTAGGTCGATAAAGGTAGTAGTAAGTGCTAAAAGTTTAGGGAAAATTCCACGACGTTTTGAGTATAAACTCTTCATCAAGTGGAAAAAATGCAACTGAACAACAATCAAATAGAACAAGAATAAGCACACATTGAAAAACAGCACGAAGAGATCGGTATAAAAAATTGAAAAATGACATGAACAGATCGGTTGAAAAAAAAATGAAAAAAAGTCACAGTGGAAATAACAGCGATATGAGGGCTGAATGAAACTGGTAAAAAGTAATTTCAAAAGGGGGCAAGTTAAAAAAAGGTCCATTCTAACGTTAAAACTGTGTGCGAAGAGGGTTCCGAGCTTCAGGATAAGCCGGTTTTCGGCAGTCAGGCAGTCACGGTCGGAACCTCTGCACATAACGGCTGCGGTAACTGCTAGGTCCTTTATCGAACACGGTGATGGGGAGTTGAAATATGTGTAGCTACCGGATAACCTTAAAGGTTTTGTTTGATGGACCTGGGCCCTGTTTCATAAAGGGTTAAGATTGATCTTAAGTTTGATTTCAATAGGACAATTACATGACAGATCAAACTTAAGATCAATCGTAACCCTTTATGAAACAGGGCCCTGAGGTGTTCAGTTACTCGGTCAGCGAGGCGACATTTGGTCTTTCTCACATACAGACAGTTACAACGTCCACAAACTAAAATATAAACCACATTAGTGGAAGTACAGGTAAAGTATTGGTTAACAGTAAATCTGTTACCGTTGGGACCCACAGTGTTGATGAGGGTGTTTTTGCCAACTACTGGGCATGTGTTGCATCTACTGCTTTTACAGCGGAATGTTCCTGGGTGTTTTCTGTGGGCTGTAGTGGATGGGAAACCCGAACTGAATAATTAGCAATATTCTTTTCAACTCTGAAGGCCGTGATGGGAGGTTCGGGGAAAAGATCACGGGTCGAAGGGTCTTGCCGAAGAGTCTCTACATTCTTGTATATGGCACGTATGATGGGGCGTACTGACGGGTAATATGAAATTACCGAAGGAATGCGTAGATTGGTAGACGTGTTTGTCTTTTTAGTTAACGCTTCCGCCTTGTTGATGCCTTGGATTCTATGGAGAGCGTCAAAGAGGATTTTAGTGGGATACTGACGTTTCTCAAAGAAGGATACTATATTTTGGGACGCTGTGGAAAAATCAAAATCTTCTGAACAAATCTTTCTTCCTCTCAAAAGTTGGGAGTATGGGATGGATTGATACAGGACCTGGGATGACTGGATGGATACAAAAGGTAGTTATGAGAATCGGGGGGTTTGAAATAAAGGTTTAACTCAATTTTACGGTCCCAAATAGATAATTGAAGGTCGAGAAAAACCACTGAAGAATCCGAAATACAATGGTTGAATTTCAAAAAATGGCAGAAGGACCCGTCAAATTGGATGAAAGACTCTAAATCATGACGGGGTATATATATACACCACAAACAAGAAAAGAGACGTGAAACATGTCATAGTTGACAAAAAGAGTACCGTAAAGTATATTCTCGAAACGAATTTTTCTTCTTTAGCGAAGTCTTCTTCAGCGTGTAATGACTACAATGTTGTAAACGCAATGAACTACTGAGTAAGGTAAAAAAGCGAGTAGCAGAAACGAACACACACACACAAAAAAAAAAAACTACAAGGAAACACTGAACTTGAACTAGGGTTAAACAGAGATTTGGGACTGCTAAGTAACTTCAAGTCCATTGTTTCCTTGTAGTTTTTTTGTGTGTGTATATATATATATATATATATATATTGCTAATTTGGGATTTGACGTCTACCTACCTACAAACTTTTGTTAACAACAGTGACTATAGTTTTGATATTCAGTGAATATCGTACATCTTACTGTAAGTGTCGTAATATAGTTTCAGAGACTTGAAGTTATTTTATGGATAGGCGTAGGAAGCCCTTCGAGACTGGGGGTAAACGCTTTTTTGGAGCGTCGCGCTGAGGGAATGTTGTAAGGGGACTAGTCTCCCTTCCCCTCTGGAAATGTTTTGAAGATTTTCGACTGGCCGTAGGAAGCTGTTCGAGACTGGGGGTAAACGTTGCTTTGGACCGCCGTCCTAAGGGAGTGGTGTAAGGAAAGTGGTCTCTCTTCCCTTTGGAAATGTTATGAATATTTTAGGGTTATTAAAATGAGACCAATTTGGTGCAATATTCTTGCAAATTTTAAGGGAAATTTCTATATTCTTTTACGTTTTGTACAGAGGATACAAATAAGGAGTTTTCTTCCTTGACTTTAGGGGGCCGGGCAGAAGCATAGAGGAGGTGGAGCAGAAGCATACTTTCGCCATTACATCTTTGACTGGACATAGTTGACTGGGCATAGTTTTCTGGGCAATTACGCCTGGTGAGATTTTCCCTGAAGGAGTTGATTTTTTCTTTTCGTTGAAGTCATGGCGATTTCTACAGAGACATAAAATGCGGAGAGTTTCACCTTTCATAGAACCCTTAAAACAACTTTCGGGGTAGCTGTAATTGCGTGATAAATAGTGGAATGTTTCGGTTGGTTTCGAATAAATTCAGGTCTCAAGAAAATTTGTCTGTGCAAAACGATTTCCTTCAAAAATATTGATATCCAGGTAGTTAATTTCTTAATATGACGATCCGTATGTGAATTTCAAGTTAGGATGTAGGGCGTTAATATGATCCACAATAGTTTTCAGTTCAGGTTCAGAACCGTAAAAAAGAGAGGGATATCATCTGCACACCTCAACAAGCGAATTATGTGCTTCGAAATGGGTGTAATCTCGGTCTCAAAATGATGGAAAGTAATATCGGCTATTTTGGGTGAGAATTTAGAGCCCATTGCTACACCTACTGTTTGAAAGTAGTAGTTTGTATCAAATTCAAAACAATTGCGTTTTATAATGAGCTCTAGAATCTGTTGGAAAGATTCATTCATAAACACTTTCATTGATTTTCTGTATTCTGATTGGCTGAAAACCATTTGAGACCGGTCTCGAATGGCATTTGAGACTGGCTTTTGACAGTTAGGAGAATTACTTTATGGTGAATTGAATATCACTTTTACCACTGGACTGTGCACTACTCTTTGTCTATGATGGGTTACCGTGGCAACATAAACCATAATAGTAGTATCTAAGTAAGGACAACCTATCTAGCTAGCTCTACACAAGTTTCCATAATACCTAAAGCCAGGTACTGTAACCTTGTATTAACACTGTGTAATGCCTATAGGCTAGGCCTAGCATCCCTGAATCTGTAACTATTTGAAAGCATAATGCAGTCATTGATCAGGTAAGCCCACCCCATAAATGAATGCTTGTGAATCTATAGTTTTCTTCTCAAGTACTGGCAGCTAGGCTCCTAAATTTTATTCACATTTTACCTGTGAGAGGTATTCCACTCCTACTTAACTTGGGGTGTTAAAAGTGATTTTGGTCTGTATGTTACTTAGGTCAGCATATATTCACTATGACATCCATAGCAACGGTAAACACAGGTTGTGATGACAGCACCATGTCTTACGTTTGAACCATTTTCGCTAACCACAATTAAACATACATAACAATGTTAACAGCCAGCTGGCACGGTCTTTAATGCTAACGTTACGAGCTACTTCTAAACTAACTAACAGCCTACTAGCGCTAGGCCTGCATAATCTACACAAGAAGATTAATTTTAAAATAACCACTATTATTATTCTCTTCCAAAGACGCTAAAGACCGCTTAAATCACGGTCTCTGTCCCTCATCGTGAACGCAAAATGTTGCTTTAGCTTGCTGTCAGGTGTGTCTTCCGTAGATGAATGCAACACATGCCATGCACAGTACTAATACTGTGCAACACTTTAACTGCGCCTGCAGTGTTTGTTCACCGTACTGTGAACCTTTCGTATCGTAGAACTTGTAAAAACTAGAAGTTAATTTCCTTCGTTTTAATACTCAGCCTCATCTCTAAAACGATCTATGATATTTGTATTCAGTCCTCTTTTTTAAGAACAACTTGAAAGTCATCTTGTGTATTAATGTTCTCAAATATTAAACAAAGTCTGCCTAGCAAATCGATGTAGTTCAACTATCGGCCACGACCTGTAATGTTTGTCTCTCATCGAAAGCTAGTTCATGCTAGTCATTACCAGAGTTGTTGACTCGAGTCGCTGACTTGGACTCGAGCCAGACTCGAGTCGCACTTTTTCTTGACTTGCGACTTGACCTGACTTGAAGACAAATGACTTGCGACTTGGCTTGACTTGAAGACAAAATGACTTGTGACTTGACTTGAACATATTTGACTTGGCGACATTAAATGAAAAAGTTGTCGCTGTGTGTAGCATGAACTTTTTACCACAAAATTAAGTAACAACAGATCGCAAACTTTTCCTTAATTTTTTCGAGATTGCATTGTGCCACGAGTGAGACGGATACTAAAAAGACACTCAAGGGTCCAAGAAGTACAGCTGTAATGTAGCACTATAATTGAATTAATCACCCAAACCCACATAGCATTGGTCTTCCTTGCAAGGCTCGCCCCTTATTGCAAACACACGTCGCGTTTTAAGTAAGTGTACACCAGTGCTTCCTAATCGTTTTCGGCTCATCGCCCCTTGCACCAGGGAGTTAACCTTGCTTGCCCAGAATGGTATTAAGAAAACTCCCTCCCCTCATGCTTCAAATACAAATGAAACTAAAAGAACACCCTATGTCTATAACATATGAGTGACAAGAAAATGAAACTACCTGGTTTGAAAATGAAGGGTATTACATAGGTCTTTGTAGGTGTGGATCAAGGAATACAACTCGATGGGGGTTCACTACATGATGGCGAAGCCGAACTTACGATCGTCGAACTAGTGATGACCTAATGAGCTGTAAGCGTCCTCCTCAGGAAAAAGCACCCCAATGACAAGATGTAAAATGCAACTTCCTGGCATCTGTCAATCAAGTTTAGATCAAGAGTAATACTTGACACTTTATTTTATCTGCACTTTATGAACACTTATTCGAGAGCACAGAGGAAAATTTCTATTTCTGTCTATACAACGAATCGCAATTTCCAAGAGGCCCTGCTGCACTTAGCATTTTCCCCCTCCTTATGAATAGCAAAATTGCTCAGTCATCAAAAAATTCCCATATTTATGTGCAGTCGTACGGTCCACCATGATCATACACGTACGCCTTGGTCAATAAGAGGGAATCATGGCATCCTAAAAGGTGCTTCTGATATCTTTCCGATAATATAATTTAATAAAACAGTTTTACTCGTCATGAATCTTTTACAGCAATAGCAGGCATACCGCCACTTTGTTCTTACCATTTTAGACATACATTCAGTTTAATGGGTGTCTTTCATTTACACAGATTCACGGAAAACTTATTACTGCATGGAAAAAAGATAACAAGAAATAGACACATTTATGCAGGGTAGCCACAAAGTCTGTAAATATTGAGTGGTGCTGTGTTTGAGGGATACTCTTTTACTTTGAAAACGATCCAATTTCCATAAGAACTCATTTTTTCTTATTTAACATATTGTTAACATCTACTAAGTAGTTAAGCTTATATGATCCCGCCTTTAACTGTCCTAAGAAGTTGTTGCTTGGATGTTCCTTAGAGTAAACAGTATGGACAGAATATGTTTCGAAAATCTCCCCCGCCCCCAGCCCCCCCAAAAGGCCAGGTGTGACTTCTAAGTTTCGATTAAAAATCTGTTATGATGTTCAACCTGATCCCCATATTTTGCAGTCTAGAACATAGGCTATTTAATTTTTATATTTTGAAAATTATGAATTGAGACTTGACTTGACTTGAGCAAAAATAACCTGTGACTTGAGCTGACTTGGGTGAAAATGACTTGCGACTTGACTTGACTTGAAGGTAAATGACTTGAGACTTGACTTGAATTGAAGGTAAATGACTTGAGACTTGACTTGACTTCAGAAAAAATGACTTGGTTACAAATCTGGTTACTACCTCATAATTTAGCCAAAAATAGTAGGGAGAATTAAAAGTTGATCTTTGAAATTTTGTCTGAAAAGATGGTTTTTGGTGTCTTTTTCGGCGTTATTTCTGAGTGTTTAAGAACCTCCGATGACGTTATCACAGAGGCAGCAGACCTCGGCTATCGCCTCGGTCCACTCAGCCTCTGTGATGACGTCATCGTAGGTCTCAAATCACATTTGAGACCGGGCACCCTTGCATTTATCCCCTAAGTTGATATCTTGAATAATGAGTATAAGCCGTTGTCGAAAGATGCTTAGGCATCGGTGCATGCTTGGAAGGCTTAATTTTGAGGTATGTTGGTGTGCATTCCGACTACATCTAGGGTAACCAATGAAATGTCTGGTAATTTAAGATTTTCAATCAAATCAAGGATATGAGTATTATCCTGCACGTCCTTGGTTGACTTTAAACCAAAGGAAGTAGACAAAAATCCACAAATTCTGATACGTGTTGTGTAGGTCCTCCACAGCCAGAGGTTATGGGTCTCCCGATTAAGGCTGAGCTTTCGGGTGGCTTCTTATGTACTTTGGGTAACATATAAAAGAGAGGTGTACGGATATTGTGGTTACTAGGATTTAGATAATCGAAAATGTCTGCAGAAATTTCTTCATTTCGCCCCAAAGAGGTTCGGGCCCGTAGCCACGGGGGGGGGGGCATTGCGGGGCAATGCCCCCCAAAATATTTCTGCCCCCAGATGAAAATTGAAACCGCATAATAATTAATGTGGTGGAATATTTTATGCCCCCCAATCACAACATTTGCCCCCAATCACAGCACTTTCCCCCCTAAAAATGTGAAGCTGGCTACGCCCGAAAAGGATACGAGAGATTTGACCATGGAGATGGTTTCCATGGTGACGTTTCGATGGGATGAAGCCATGCAAGTAACAAGTCCCCCAAATTGTGCCAACATGTTGAAATAAAGAAAAACTGATCGTTTTGCAGAATATTTGTAATTTTCCAAGAGCCCCAAAAGTCTAAAATCCCAAGATTGTGAGACCTAGCGCAAACACTGCAACTAGAACATCACAATTCAGGGTTGGAGAAATTTTTTTCTCTGACGGGCCGCATTGAAGGTCATAATCCACTCGCGGGCCGCACAGAGAGAACAATAAGCAGACCCCAAACACGCCCTGGTGGACTATTGGGGAAAAGTGTAGGCAAGAACTGGGGCCAAGCCCTGCAAGCATGAGATTTGCACTGATTTGTGGGCAATACGATACTCATCCACCATTTTAGATGGAAAAGAATCTGAGAGGCTAAACAGACCAGAAGTATCACGATATAACTATTTGTCTATTTACCTATGCGTTAAGTAGTACTGAGCGTGAATAAAAAATGCGCGCGAAGCGCGCCAAAGCAAAGGCGTATTTTTAAACCAATTTTAGTTTGTCCTCATTTACACTGCAAAATTTTCCACTTCAATCTGACGTTTAATTCAATCTTCGGAGGGGCAGTCCTTAATGAGGTCCTATATATATATATATATATATATATAAATACACGGTTTAAAAAAATAAAAATACACGGTTAAATAAAAATACACGGTTAAATACACGGTTTTAGCCAATTTTAGTTCTTGCTTTTAGTGTATTCTTTTAAACTCCTATATATATATATATATATGGTGACTTATGACTTGTCTTGTCTGAGGCAAATGACTTGTGACATGACTTAGACATGCAAAAATTAACTTGATACCATTTCTGTTAAAATGACACGGAAACTTAACTGAATAGTTTAATGGAATTGTTGTCAATGACAATTGTGGTTGATATCGGAAATGAGTTAAAATATCACGTGGTCAAAGATTACTTTTAGTTTAAGCGCATTTTGGGGCAATTGCCACTTACTGGCTGATTCGATTTTTTATCTTTGAATAAAGTTACCCGGGGTAGGATATTGTTTCTCAGAGTCCCGTGGAAGTAAAGGTCGTAGGTCAGAGGACACGTACCAAATTTGATATTTTGAAATTTTGAAATTGCTAGTTTATTACAGCAAACTTGGAGAAAAACAATGAATAGCCCCAACTGTATATTAATAGTGTCTATCATATCCTGGAGATGTGATTACATTTCTCGAGTAATAGTATCGTCACGAGCTCAATGTTCTGAGTACAAGTTCGAGTACATAACCATGAGTATGAGAAAAACATAAACAGAAAAAAAATGTCTAATGTATTCCTTTCTTGTCATTACACCGGTTTACGATAATTCCTTGTGGGTATGCTGCTCCCCAAGGAGCAATGAAAAACACGGGCAACTTAGTTTGCAAGGATTGTGTTTTTCCAGATCTACATTTTATATGACAAACATCAACCAACATACTTCAGAAGGCTTTTTTTACTTGTTTTACGTGATATTCACGTTTACCCTTAACAATGAATTGAGAATGAGAATTGACAGTGGAAATGATATCAGAATGCTGAACATGCACTTTCGAGGAAAAGTGTACGTGTTTAAATACAAGCCCAAAGTAGAAGTAAGAGTGCAAGAAGGTAGTTCTGATTTCGAGTACGGGACTCAATTTTCCAATTCTCTGAGTACGAGTACAAATACGGAGCCATGAGTACGTAAAGAATACAAAGATGAACCTGAGTAAGAACTCGATTGCATAAGAGTGTGTAATAAGTACTACACGCCTGTCAAGATCTCTGTTTTTATTTCATCTAGCCTCAGTTTTGTCCATCAGGCATGTCGGAGACCACCTATCGTTATTACTCCAAAGGTCAACTAAAGAAGACGGAATCTGACGGCGTTCAGACTGGCGGACACGTTGGTGCTATTTTGAGTTCCCTGAAGGAATATTAGCATGCCACAATCAGTTACACTGCATGCGAACACTCTATAAAAGGTTTTATCCAAGTTGGGTCAATGTGTCACCTCCTATACTGTTGGGTAAGGAACTGCCCAAGTTTATTACAAGACTAACCTTTACTTGGTTATTTTATTTTTACTTTTTCAAGTTTAAGTCCACGTTCAATTCATTAATCAGTCAATGTAAATTAACATACATCGAAATTTGGTATTTGGTAAATACATTTAGTAGGTCTCTCCCAAACAGTCAGGGGAAAGCATCGGTGCCCAACTTGTGTAAACGTTTCTTAGATTGACGGGGTACGCTATATTGTCCTCTTAACTTGTATGGTATTTACTGGTTAGAAAGTTCCCCATTGCTATTATTATACTTATCTTGATGGCAGTTTTAAGCTTCCGTATCTTAGAAAAGGAACATGCTAAGAAACTATAGAGGTGATTAAAGACTTACAGAGTTACTTCTACCATTTGTGCCCTCGAAATTCTTAATGATCAATAAAAACAAAATTGTGTATGGTGATGCAATGACTAGAACTTTGTGAATGGCAATTGTCCCTTCAACTTTCGTCAACTAAGTAAATGAAGTAACACTCCTCTTTATTGAATGAATTAAACTTGAAACCCAATAGTGTTTGTGTGTTCTTTTCTTTCTCGCGAGAATTATGAAGGTCATAAAAGCTTATTAACCTTTACAACCGTTGACATGATGTTCCTTTACAGCGGTTTGTATCCAGGGAAGTGTTACTTTGACAAAGTAACACCCCCTGTTGTATCAACAGAGAATTAAGTCGATCAATATGTCCTGCAAAAGCTCATGTAAAAGTGGTCGAAATGTGATCATATGCTCCATGAAATTTAAAGTCATGTTCAAATCGACAAGGATATAGTTTCGATCCCATGGGGTTGCTGTTAGATGATGTAGCTTGTAAAAAGTCAAATGACCAGTTTTGAATACAATGGCGTTACTAAGGCGTTGTTATATCCTAGAAATTAACAGCACGGGAAAAAGATTATTGTAGGAAGTAAGGAGAACCTTAACTTAGTAATTTTTATAGGTTGTGCACCTGTCCTCTGACATACTACGTCAAATTAGAAGAAGGGCCTAAGCTCAAATCAACTTCTGATATGTTAGAGGTACTTATTCTAAACAATCTGGTGAAATTGTCATTGAAATTCGATGTGTGGTACTCAAGATATCGGCAGAAGAAGTTGTCACATTTTCGGCACAATGTGAACTTGTAGTAAGTACACATAATGCAATAGCGTCACATAAATGAGCAGTCTTTCTTTTAAACTTTATGACCAATTTTCTCCTCAAAAATCTCATGTTATCCGAATGTGATAACATGAGAATCATAGGAAAATCACAAACTTCACATTCCGCATGGGGAGGTCCTATCCAAAGTAATTTCAAGGTCAACTCAACAGACTAAAAAACAAAGGAAAAAACATTCCTTATCAATGTGAGGAAGTGACATAACACCTGCTTCCCCCAAGCTGTCTTTGGGTCACAAATGAAGTAACTTCATTTCCTGTTATCTCCAGTAATACATGTCCAATTTGCATGAAAATTTCACAAAATTGCATAAATTTAGTTTTCTTTTTCACATATTAAAATTAAAGGTTTGCTTTAACCCTTCCTTTAATGCTAAGTAATGGACCCATTTTTAAATTAATAATTACAGAGGATTGTTGGATAGATTTCTGGTACTTGACGTTTTTGTCAATGGCATTTCATTCCCGGCCGATTCCGAATAATCTTCCCCACAATTCCTTGTAATTGCTACAGGAATAGTGTCCGCTGCGCTGTCAAAATAAAGATATCGATCTAACTAATGTCTACGTAATTTAAAGTAGAGAGCAATTTGCCTGTGAGTAAAGATTTTTTGCAAGAAGAGGCGCCAACACTTTCCTCTGTTTCCTAATATGCTTCGTCGAATAATTAGTTGAAAATATATACCTTACATGTTTAATCAGGAGCCGATCCAGATGGGGGGGGGGGGCTGAACGCGTACCTGAAATACCCTCTCAAATTGGTCGAAAATTAAAACCTATTGTTCAATTAGTGAGAAAAAAGAAAACTAAAAATCACAGTCAGTGCAGCAGATTGCACCAGGCTTTGTTTAATACTGTCAAAGTTTTTACAAAGAAGTTAACTTTCTCAAACTTACTTGTTGATCTCTTGCTTTTGGCAAGTTACCCTTAAATCTTCCTCTTTTACCTAAACCACTTGTAAAGAAATTTCCAAAATAGCCTGATCACTAAATGGACCCCTTGACCACCCAGTCTCCGTTTTAGTTGACAGGAGGTTCACATTTAATATATACATATAATAAAGCCTGAAGGAATCTAACAATTAATTTACAGGTGTGGCCACCATGAGAATGTCCTCTCTTGATTTTATATAAGCTGTTATTTACTGTTTAGTAACTTAGCAAATACCACTGACAAATACACCAGTAAGTTGCACTGAACACGAATTTGGGCTTAAAAAATACCATGCATTTCACCCATGCTGGTGGATTTCTGATCAAAATATGATGATCTTACTTAAGCAGTTCACACAAAGGATAAAGCAGAGCTTATAACACTATAGGTTGTAGCGTTACATTCAAATGAATGGCATCAATCGCAATAGTTATGTCCCAAGTGGCGGTCGGAAACGGCATGAGTGGGGATCAAACTGTAAGGGTATGATAATAACACATGTGACCCCTCACGAAATCTGTCTCAAGGTATTGTCACATAAAAACATGAAGGAAGCAGTATATATGACAGCAGCTTGAGTTGAGAAATGCAATACCACATAGAAAACCACTTTGGAAATGTCTAAGAAATGCTATATTTCGACGTGTTACATGTGCGCTTATGGCAGATGGACTAAGCGCCCAGTTTACCCCCATTTAAAAATAGCATCAGTAGATAACTGGTCCTAAATCGCATAAACTCGTGCAGCCACGCTCCAAACTTCTAAACGGATTGATCTTGATCTATTCCATGAAATTCCTTCAATTGCGCCTGTCTGAGTCTTTACTCCCCCATTTAAAAGCTTATACCCCCTCAATTGCATCCAAACAGTTTCCCTATGTTAATGTTGTAATCTAGAAACACAAGCAGAATCACATCAAGGCCGGGAGGGTAAGGCCCCTGAGATTTGTAAACCGTAAATGAAAGATGCCCAACTTGGAAAAACATGCAATGAAATGCTGAAAAATTCACCGTCCTAATAACGATATCAGGCCCAAAGCGCGTGGAAAACCGCATATAAGCCCCGTAATTTTCCTGAGTAGGTCCCAGACCCTCTCAATAGAGGCGTTCTCGTGTAGGTTTCCCTTCCTGACTAGGGAGTCCTCATCCCCGGCAAGATATCCAGGTTAGAATACACCAGCGTATAGGCAAACTGAAGGTAAAACATCTTATTTTTACCTTTTATTATAAGGTAAACTCAGTGAGCTTGGAAGGTACCTTTTAACTTAAATCAAAACTAGATTCCTTTCTAAAGCATGAATCCAAAATTTCACAATGTTTAGATGCAAATTAAAAGGTCTAAAATTTGTCATTTCCCTCATCTGGAAGACGTTTCGACCGAACATTTTCTTCCAAAGCATACGCTACGGCTATGCACCAACCGATGGTGGCTTTCCTGGTAGCGCACCTAGAGAGAGATAACATATTAAGTCAAAGGGATTGCAGCACTTACGGTGTAACTTACGTGACCTGTTCGTGCCGGCTAAATAACCAGGCTGCCGTACGAAACTATCTACCCCCACTAAAAACACACTGATTTCTGACCCCAAGACAACTGGTTTGTTCATGTACCTGTTAACAATATTATATGTTAAAGAAGGTCTTAACAATACAGTAGCGGAACCGGGAATTATTTAAAAAAAACGTGGCGTGACGTTTGACGGCGAGCAAAAATTCCGTAAAGGGTGTGCTTAGTGTCTGAAACCCGGTGTCTACTGAATTAGGTGTGTACACAGTGATTTAATGAGGTTTAGGAATTAGCCTTAGAGGCCTCGGTAGTATCCAGGGTGAACATCTAAGCCTAGACCTGAGGGCGAAGCTCTGCATGTTGAACTGGCTTCCCTAAAACTACGACTTTTCACAATTAACCAGTACCGTTTAGTTAGCTTTTTATTTGTAAAGGTTCACCAAGCGGGGCGGCGATCACGGGAATGGGGGGCGTGCCTTCCAAATAACTTAGTTGGAGGACGGGCCACTTTTCGTCCCCACATATTGATCGACAACCGTAACATTCGCTAACATTGTGAGTTTAACCTATAGTCCCCTCCAATAATTTGGTTGAGGGGAATGAGATATCCTTGACATTCTGGCAAAAAAAGGGTTATAGTTGCTGATAATTATGTGAATATTATACTTGGCTATGACTTAAAAGTCACAAAAATCGATGTTTTGTGTCCGGAGCGCTTCGCGCGCACACTAATCAGGGCGCATGTTTGTTGATCAATAAAACAGCAGTAGACAAACATATAAATTCCCCATATAATTTGTTTGGAAACGTAAAACCCTTCCAACCTTCTTGTAGAGTTGAAAAACCACAGTGTTGTTTGCTAAAACTGGTGTATAGGAGGCATATAATCTTCTTCAATAATGTGGTTATGGTGGACAGAGTATCTTCAAATTTTTGAGAAAACCTGCAACCCGTATTAACAAGAAGTCGACAATCAAAAGAAGTCCAGATGTGCAACGTACGAGCAAAAAGTACTTCTACCTTATTTGAAAAGGAGCTGCATACTGCGGTCATATACAATGGTCAAAGGCATTTCGTCCTCCCTCAACCGTAACACTAAGGCTTATGCCTTATTGCTCTACATGCAAATATCAGCAAATACTGGGAGTTTTGCCAAAATGCTATAGGTGCTCGCTCTCTCTAAATACCTTATTGGAGGGGAATACGTCTCACATATACAAAGGTTACAAATATTACTGTAGTTGACCATTCTACAAGAAGATTGAACAAAGGCAGACCAAATTATAGACAAAAATGTACGTGTTTTTCTACAACCGTTTATTGATCATCGTACACGCACTCTGAATAGTGTGAGCGCAAAACGCCCGGGGAAAATAGTTTTAAAGAGTTTGTAGTCTTCAGAAGGTCTAATACCCACTTAAATATTATAATTATTCAGATTTCTGCGTAAATATCATAGATAATCAGTCCCCTCACCAAATTATTGGAGTTAACTATGTTTCACACTCACTATACTTGCAAACATCATGGTCGTTGAGACGTTGACCAAATATTGGGGGCGAAAGGAGGTTAGTCCCCAACCAAATTAACTGGGGACTCCATTCCCCCGCCATGGCCCTCCTTGAACAGAAGGTAAGGGCGCAAAAAGACCATGGGAGATTTGTAAGTTGATCTGTAAACAATTACAATATTCTTATCTTTCATCATTAAAGACAATTCACCCCACCTCCTGTAGAAATAATTTGTTTAGAACTACTTTTGGATCATTTTAAATTTTGATTGGAAACAGTTTAAACTGCCCTCGATCCCATGCAATACATATTGGCGTTAATTATTGTTACCAGTATACTTGTGACAAGATATTTGATATTGGGGGATGGGCACAGTAGTCAATGCGATCAGTGGCGACGCCAGGAGTTGGTGATTGAGGAGGCACCACGATCTAGATGGCGTATTCTCACCCGACATAAACTCAGAGAGTCGATATAAAGCGTACATATGCGTGCCTACGAAAGTTTGTCGCGGCTGCTCCTTTAATCATCTCGGCACACGTGACGGCCTAGGGGAGAGTTGTAACGAGAGGGCTGACTCATCTCCCCCTTTGGAAACTTTGTGTTCATTTAAGGTGGCTTTGCTGCAAAATTTTGCTGTCTTTATTTAATTTTAATAATTCTTTTAATTTACTGACTGCACATTTTTAGGAGAAATTGAGAACATTTTGTTTAGAAAAAGTGGCTTAGATTCAAAATGGTGCTATGCTATCTTTGACAAAACGTTGAACTTGTAACATTTTAAAAACCTCTTGTAATCACTTATTTAGAAATATATTTGTTATGTCATAGAACCCGTCAAAGACTGGTACCATGAGATCGGCAAGGGATGCTCAGGGATAATAACAAAATGGCGATAAGCCTACTATATTAGCAATGAGAATTCAGACGATCAGCGTAAAATGAAGAGTGAACGAGAAGTTAGTAGGAAAAACCAAAGAGTGGTGGATTTAGAAGTATGAACAAGAATAAGTTAATAACAATGACCACATAACAACAACTACATAATTCCAATCTTCCACACCATGCTAAAAACCTGACAAGAACTATACTTTTTGCGAGCGAATAGCGAAGTTATCTGTCGTGTTTTGGACTTGCAACGTCGTTAGGTCCAATATGATGACATTTCTCTTGTCTTGTTATGTTCTGTACATCTTGCACAATATTGTAATTTTTGTAAACTACAGTTAATGCAAGTTAAGTGACAAAAAATGATTGTTAATATGATTTGAAGAAAAAATTATGCTTTTGTTC
>WURT03017840.1:0-14574 GCA_009936505.3 Holothuria glaberrima | reverse complement strand
TTTACTTCACATGATCCATTGGATCCTAATCTTGTTCATGTAGTCGTGAAAGTGGAAGAAAATATTTATTTTGACCTTTATCTCCATGTATGCAATGTGCAGTCACGCACATTCTACACAAGAAAGCCCAACCCTCAGTTACTACGATTTTGGGTCAGATGTGCCATAACTTGCATCTTGAAAAAATTTAACTCAAGTTTGTTACAACAACCTCTGCACTAAATGTTTGTACAAATTGATATTTGTATTAGATTTCTGTATTCAAACTCTTTTAAAAAATACTCAACATACACAGTTTCTTCGTAATTATGAAAGTAAAAACATTCCACTATATCTTCTGGTCTGAAGTTTCGCCAAAACTAACGTGAAACACACTGTTACAATATGCAAATACCCCATATGAACGTTTGTATGTCACCTATATGCTCTGTTCAGTGTGTTGTACTGTACAACATGCTATGCATGTGGCTAGTAAAGCACTGGGTCTCAAGTGACATCAAACTTCAATACCACCCATTTTAAGTGTAGGGTATACAAAGGAAATGTGGAAAGTAAGTCACTCCTTGCCTTGTGTTTCGGCACAAAAATTTTGCAAGTACTTTGGATAGCAATATAAAATTATGAGAAATACAAATGTGAAACTTATTTTCCTATATAAATGAGCAAAAGTGTAAAACATAATTTTCTCTTTTCCTACACAAAACTGCACAAGGTGTCCCTTGGAATGATTTATACGATACTGCAGACTTAACAAATTTTGTGTCTAAAAATTATTCCGAACGAAACATACCAAGGTTTAGCAATTGACTGAAAATGAAAACGATAAATATTTACATCGCTAACATAACCTTACCTTTATCTCTAAAATTCTGTTAACAACAAAAGCATACATTTTTTTTTAAAGTGATTAGCAATAAGTCTAATAACATAAGTTATTAGGCCTGTTATGTATCTGTGTGTGTACTGTTACACCAACAAAAGGTTCTGCACAAAATTTCTCACATTTTCTCTCTTTTGCTGCACTTTCAGCCTCTCCATTCCCTACAACCCACTGCACATTGCATGTGAGGTGTTTATCTGCAGGATGTAACATTCAAAGATTAAGGAGATATGTTTGACTTATGTAGCCTACAGTGGGCCCAGGATGATGTTTCTTAAAGTGGTGTAGGCTTGATGTACGGTTAAAAATACAGGCCATGAGAATTGTAACAGGCTTACAGCATTAATTTTAGCAAAGCCAGATATGGACACAGACAGAAACAAGTTCATTTCAATTCAACTAAATTGCAAAAAAGCAATTTTGAACTAAATTGCAAAAAAAAAAAAAAAGGGAAGGGAAGGGAAGGGAAATATATTTTGTAAGTTGTTATTACCATGCCATTTTGCAGAGATCAGGGATTAGTGGCAACTTCCTGCATAGATCAACAAGAGTGACTGTAGAAAAATGCTACCCAGGTAGTTATTATTTTACCCGGGTAGTAACATCATGGTTGGGTACCAGGGTACCTGGTGAAAACACTTTATGTGTACCATGTTTGCCAGCTGAAAAAAGGGGGAATCTCCCATATAAGGATATTTTTGTTGCAGGATTGTGTCATATGGGTATGTATTGCAACTCTTGCAATCACACATCCCTATTGCCTACTTTATTCATGGTGGAATTATCTTGATATGACGTGTCTGATACTTTTTTTTTTTTTTTGCTGTACTTCCTTATATACTTATTTGACTCTCTGTACACACATAGTTTAATGTGCATGTAAGGTGTGCTTCAGTAACAGTAGTTTTAGAAGACTGACCAGCACCGCTGGTAAGTGGACCAAGGGTAAGAGATATCTGTTGTTAGCCATAGTAATCTGCTGGTCAGCTGCATTCAAATTAAAGCAACCTTTCTGGGTAACAAAAAGTGCTCCACAATTCTCAGTGGCAATTTTTCATTCCTGTATGTGTGGCAATTTACATTTTATTGTGTGTGGGTGTATCATTCTCTTCTAATTTTTTCTAAACATTGCCTGTCACAGTGTGTAGCATTTTAAGTTACACATTTTTGAGAATGACATCTCATGTGCATAGCATTTTTATATTTTAAGGATTGCATCTTGTGTGCAAGAAAGTGTGTCACACTCATTGATGCAATACTGGCTACTTTGATTGCTGCTGGTTAATGAAGACTTGAGGGAATATAGTGAAGGCTGAAGAAGCATTCTTAAGATTAATATCATCACCTTTTATGCATTCATTAGAAAAATATCAAACTGCTGCCTCTTCCATTGTCATATATTTCAGCAGCAATTCTATGATACTGCTGAAAATGGGTGTATTGACTGAATTGGTTTAGGAGGTTTGAAAGGGTTCCCCATAAGTGAAAGTGGTATTCATACATCTGAAATGGACAGTTCACCATTTTTCTCCTTGTAAAGTGTCTCTCCTGAGGATATTTATTGAAAAACTTGTTTCAAACCTCACAAAAGAGCTAGACCAAGTCTTTGGTTTCATTTCAACTATATAAAAGCTGCTTTGCTGCAAAAAGTTGAAAGAATGGGTATGCCATCATTAACAATGACTGCCTTCTTATCCTGGTCTGTGGAGTATGCCATGGAGGACTAAGGTTGCACTGGGCATCTAACTCTTCTTTGTAGTCACAGCCTCTGACCAGGAGTAGAGGAGCAACTTTTCATGAGCATTTTTTTGGGATCACAACTTCCAGTTAGGTTACAGGACTGTTAAGAGTGTGCACCATATTTTTGTGTTCGTAAAGGTTTGCAGTCGTGGTGAGGTTCATCAAGCTTTCACAAGCTAAGAGTAGTGATAAGCGCCTAGGTTCTTTAAGTGTTTGTGAAAATGTTACTGGGTCATTTATTGAAAGGAACTCATTATACAGTATCTTCAGCTTGTTATAAAAAGGGTTGATCTGAAGTGCCATTTGTGCAAAATTGCTATGTGCTCTTTTCAGTAGGATTTGTATTTCCTGGGTCAGTTATTGATTTTGTCAATGAAAGTTTTCTTTTTTGGATAGCTTCTCAAGTGTGTGAAGTTTGTCTAAGATGCTGACCCCATCCTACATCTACAGGTGATAGTTGTATGTTGTACTGCTTTTGTAGGGGCACTTGGTCTATAACTCTGTGGAGTTTACATAACCTAAATTTGAATCCTCATCCAAACATTTCATCTTAAAAACAGACAAAAGATTGGAAGAATTAGTAAAAGCTAATTATACAGCAGTGTTAGCAAAATGGGCTTGCAGGACATCATTTGCATATTCATGAGCATAGAAGTACCGAAACATGAGAAATATCACCTGCTGATGGATGGTAGGAGACAGGTGCATTTTCTGTAGTCATAAGAGGCAAACTGGCTGGCCCCTCTCAAAAATTCAGGAGACCTAATTTATCTCATCTAAGCCTGAAGGGTTCATTGGACATCACTGCCTCTCTTATCCTGTGCATGTAGCTTCATGTGAGGAGAAGGTAACGTAATATGTAGATAAACCTGACAGATGGTAAACTTTTGGTGTTTTATTTACCACAAGCTATGATTGTTTTAAGGGGTAAGTATCAAACTTGCTTCAAAGAATTTGTCTTACTTTATCTCACAGGTGAAGTGTGAGTACAAGAACTCTTTGCTAGAATGTAGACTAGCTAAAAGTCTTTTTCTTGGCGAGTTTAAATGCAGACTCTGGTATTGAGTTGTATTGTAACTTTTTTTGATACAAAGTCAGTTTTACAGTTGCAAGAGTTTAATGGCAGGATGTATATAAATGTATCCTGTATGCTCAAGCAGTCAGAAATACATACTATTTAAAAGTGAAAATAATCGTTGGGCATATTTTACTCCTAGTTTTATTGTATTTGTGGCTATGTATCAAGGTGCGGACTTTCTCCCCATGGTCTCTTTGTACTAATACGTAGGTCAGTGCACATTGATTAGGGGTGTAGCTCACATTGATCAGGAGTGTAGCTAGACCAGATTTAGTGTTGGACTCCAAATAGACCTATTAAAAGAGTCCCAATAGATCACATTGAGCTCAGCCAGCAGCTTTTTTTCTCGTGGTTTAACAGAAAGAGTAGGGTTGGGTCTGCACTCTTCATGTATAGGTCCTACATTGGTGTATTTTGTGATAAAAAGTTGGATTATACCAAACATGTAGATTCTACCAACAGGGTCCTTCAAGATTAGTTTAAAACATTCATTTAGTGGGTGAAATTAACTGCAAGCGGGCTTGAGTGATAGGCTTGCACTGGCTGTGAACTTTGGGTACCAATTCAAAGTCGTGGTTGTGCCCCACCTAGTGCGCTACCCATGCCATTATGAAAATTTTTCCCATACCAAAAGGTGGACCTGATACAGCACTTTTCCTGCAAAAAGTGTGGTATCACACTTCCTAACCTGACTTCCTGTTTCACACCTTTGCCTTCACTCTCTGCTTGCCCAGTCATGCTGCAGACAGCATCAGTGCTCACTTATCTGCTCATGTTTAATCTGTGAGACTGAAGCCTTTGTGTAGGCCCTACTCAAGTTTACATACAAGAGTAACTAGTTGATAAGTTAATCCTCTTAGGGGAAATGAGCGAGGCTGGATGAATAAACTTCAGGTATGAATAGGTAAACAGTTGGCTGACCATTGGGAGCATAGGGGAGCATTTTTCCTCAGGGGTAGCTCAAAATCCGACATGAATACTTTACAGAATACTTGTGCACGGCCCTTGTTCCTCAATATAATGGAAGATTTTATACTGAAAAGCATGAATATTCATAGGCTTTCAATTTTTTTTATTGACAAGATAAATGTTTTGATGTTTAGACATCATTTCAAAGGTCGTTAATTGACCTCCTTTCTCAGTTTTACCAGAATGTGTCAGCCAGTGACCATGTCATAAAAACCTTTAGTACTGGACAGGACCTACAGTTTCAGTGCAGAATATCCTGTTCCCTGAAAAGTAGATCAAAGCCTTTAAGATTCATTCAAAATGTAGTTTGGTTCATAAGGGGGTCATTGAATCCAAGAGTAAGCTCCAGTACAGAACATTCGAATGTAAACGTTGGGTTGCAAATCACGTTTCTGCTCTGTAAAAAGAAAAACATGAAAAAAATTAATTGCAGTCTGTATGTTAGACATTTGCATCTGTGGACATTTAAGTGATTTAGTTATCTTTAGTAGATGACAGAATTTATGAATTTTAGTGTTTGGTATCAGTTAAGTTAAATGCTTACCATCATAAAGTTTGATGTTTCCCATGTTCGTCCCACCCCATCCATGAATGACTGCCTGGTTCACCAAAGTAGGCCACACTCTCCCCTTTGATTGAGCAATTACACGTTGCATTAGCTCATCAGTCGGTGACAGTTATTGGCATAGGATGGGACAGAATGCCAAATCAGCTGCTAGGAAGCTGTTTATACATTGACTATAACATCTTATTTTCAGCTTTTATTGTAGACATTGAAATACAAGCTTATATCTCAATTCAGGACACTGCCAAAACCTTAATTCACTCTTATAACATGAAGGATAAACTTACTTCAGCTGCATACTTTTGACATAATTTTCTTGGCTCTACTTTTTCATCACTTGGGAATAGTATACCAAGAAGAAAAATATGCAGAGGGAGACCTTTCGAGATGGTTCTAGTCTCCATTTGTTCAAGCGGTTGTTTTGTTCTGTTTAGTTTGAAAATATTTAATAACTGTATCAAAATTATTGCTTGTTAAACAGTTGATTTGAAGGCAAAAAGATGGCAAAAAAAAAGGTTACAGATGTACTGTACATATTGTATTGTGAAAGGAGTTTTTTTAGTCCTGTGGAGACGGAAGTAATTGTATTTATTATTTGTGATTTATCTGGAAATGTAAATTTATGTCAGATTTAAAATGAAACTGATTGTGGTGAAATTTTGTTGTATACTATGTTCAGGAACTATTTTAGATAACTGTAGCCATTTATAACAAGTATGTTTCCAGGCATTCAAAGCTATGCATTGAGAGCAGACTACTAGCAGTTACTGTAGAGACAGAAGAAGAGGGCAGATTCCAACTTAAAAAGACTGTAATTTGCATTTAGTGTATGTAGCCCTTGTGAACTATTTGTTTGCTGTTAGAGTGGCACCTTCCATCTCAAAAGTTAATAGAAAACCTTTTTTCTAGCAACTTCAATGAGACTGTATCTTTAACATTAAAAGCAATTTAACTGCAGGAGTTTGACAGTTATTAGGTGTTTACCACTTTGGAGCCCAGTGTGTCATTGAACAGTTGATACTATGGATGAATGGACTTCAGTTTATTCAGCCACAATCAATTTTAGCATTCTCTTCTTTTCTTTTTGACAAAGTTTGTTCCATTCTTACAGAGGCAGAAGTTTGGTAGACATGCAACATTCTCTCCTGCTGTAACCCTCTCCTTTGTTCATAATATTTGAGTGAACATGTAAACATTCCTGGTATAACATAGTTAAAGAATGAAAGTTGTACATACGTGAAACCCATTGACCTGTACCTACACATACCATCACCCAGATGTCAATAAATGTTAAAATCAATTATGATGGTAGTTTAAAGTTTTAGGTATGTGAGTGGTCATTTGGGAGTTTCCACATTCATTGAGAAGAATGTAAGTTCCTCTTTAACTATCTATTACTGAAGGGATGTTAAATATGGGGATATGACAGAGGCCTAATTCCTCTTCACTTTCATTCAGTATCTTCTTCCTGACCTAAGGTCATTCAGTGTCTCTGTGAGTTTGAATGCCCTGGCATTTGTTGAAAGAATCCTGTGTCAAAAAAGTGTACTTTCTTCAAGCATTATCTCCCTGGCGTATTTCTGGAAATTTGCACAAAGATAGCACTGTGTTGCTTTAGGTATTACAAAAGAAAGTTGTGTATAAAAGGGGGAGCTCTGCCTGTCTTCAAAGGCAAAAGGCAGTTGCCCCAAAATCTGCTTTGAAAAATTAGCAAACTCCTGCAAATCTCCTTTTATTGAATAACAAACACCTCTGAAGACATTTTGAACATAACTATTACAAACAAAAGGTAAAGCAAGGAGAAATTCTCCTTGAATTTAACAATTCACTAACAAAAATATTGTCACATGATCAAAATAGGCCATTCATTAACGAGAGTGGCGGGGCAAACTAACTTTGATTGGGGTGACTGCATAGACTAATTGCACATTTAGCCAAAATAGACTAAGTGTTCCTGTTTACTGTACAGATGATGGTACACTGAAATGAGATAAGTTACCATCTTTTTACAAAAATGCTTGAAGTAATTTTTCGCTAGTAAATGTGGAACAATCTAATAAGCTGATTAACAATGAAGGAACACTATTATCAATTAGCTTCAGTTCCATCCCCTCATATTTACATTGGTATCCCAATTAACCACCCAAAATGTATCACAGCAGACTAATGAAATGTACTATAAAGAAGACTGTTGGGAGCATCCCTTCAGTTGCACACTCCCATAGGTCTTGCACTCATATTTGCATAGGCACATGATGTGGGGGGAAGTTCAGAGGGGGATACTGCACCCCCATATTTTTGGAGTTGCTTAAATTCAAGCAGAATCCATCAAAATATGTTGAAAAATCTTTCTAAAAGACCCAGAGATTGAGGTAAAGAAGTAATGACCCCTATCTCCTCTCGAGTTGAAAAGTAGGTCTACCGTATGGCTAGATGCAAATTTGAGATTATACTAATCAGTGTACAATGCACATTTCATTCATTTGTATTTAAAGTTTGAATGAAGCATTAGTTCAACATTTATTAAAAATTCAGTGTTTCCAAGTTGTTGGAAATTTGTATAAAGAATATAGAGAACAATAGATAAACTCAAAACAAAGATTGATGACATCTGCCTTCTCCATCACTTGCTTCATTTCCACTGATATCAAGGATACACAACAGATTGCTGCAAAAGACGTCGCAGATATGCATGGAGATTGACATAGTATTGAGGAGAGATGGAGATTACCTCATCCATATGTCCTACTTTGTATCTTATTCCTTGTTTCTATTGAATGATGTTCCAAAACAGAGAGATATGACATGTTCTGGTAGACACCTGTAATTACAAGATGATGGGTGGTTTTACAGTGACAATATTAAGATGGGTTCATTCCAGAGCATGGGTGACTGACCTTGCTATGTGGAGCGTGGAAGGCTGGGTTCACAGTAGTACAGTTAAGTAGGAGTTGGATAATTCTATCAGATTTTAATTGCAAAAAATAAATAAATAAATATAAAAAAATTAAAGTGTGAATAAAAAGAAAACATTAAAATATTTAAAACTGAAAGCTTATAATAGCCTATTCCCTAAATTAAAAACTAAAATGTTGAATAAAAATAAATTTAATTAATAAATGTATTAATTAACAGTTAATTCCTTTGACTGTGTCCAAGAGGCTTTCTTGTAAACATTCTTTGTAAAGATTGAGTTATGTTTAAAAAGTAGCTTAGCCAGTTATGTATGCTGAGGGCATTGACTGATTGGTGTAGCTAAAATATTGGGTCGAGGGAGGGTGTGGGAGGCAAGCTGCCCCCATGGAAACAATAAATAATAATAAAGATGGTAAATCTGAATAGTAAAGAATGTAAGAGTTTAATTGATAGGCTTCATGAAAGGAAAAAACTTATCATGACAAAAGTAACACTGTGAAACTAAGGAATTGACTGAACTGTAGGATAGAAAATGGTTTAGTTTTGTAGATGTGTGGTAGATGAATCAGGTCATTTTTGGGTTGATTCAGGGGGAGTTCATTTTCTAAATGAAAGTGTACTTGTCAACTATCCAGTTATCCCCTCCTTTTCCAATTTTAAAGTGAAAAAATTGGTTGTACCTCTGGTGGCACACTCATATCAAGTGTCATTAACTTGGTGACCACTTTCCTTTTTTGTAACATTTTGTTAAATGGTATATTTGAAGCTAGGAGTGCCCATACTCAGTAGACTGCATGTTCAAGGATTACTTCGAAAGGTCATACTAGCTGAACAGGACTCGGTCAGATGTAACGCAAGATTTACTAGGTCTTGTCAGATTGAAATTGGTACAGCTACTGCAAATATGAATAAATCTATGTAATTGAAGAAAATGCCTTGTTGAGATAACTTTGCTTTCCGTGGAATATTTGGTACTACATTAAAAATCCTTTGAACATTGATCAAAGTAAAAAGAAGTGCTCACAAGACTAGGGTCAGGTTACCTAATATGCACAGTAGGCACAGTGCCTTGGTTTTGGAAGAAAATAGGGTCTTCCAAAAAAAAAAATGGGGCATACAAACATTTACTTGGACAGTGTCACAAAAGTAATACTTCTAGGCCTTCGCAGACACTGGCAGAGCTAGGGAATACGATCAGAGGGGGCGAGAATCGGACCTCTACGGGTGCTTTGAAATAGGTAGATACCCTATGCCTCAGTACAGTATAAACCTGAAAAGGGCACTGTCAGACGATTTGAGCACATGGGGGCGGGGGGGTGAAAGACCCCCCTGACTATATGGATGCTCCGCCACTGTCCATAGTCATCATGCCTAGGATCTATGGAACTAGGATCTGCAAAATAGATAGACTGGCCCTGTACATTTCCATGAATATAGAGGAAGGTTATGGAAAAAGAATGCTGGTGTTACCTTCATAGAAAATGTAGAGACCACGAATGTAAATGATATTGCCCATGAGCCATACAGCGGTTGCAATTTATTTGAAATATTTCCCAGACTGGAAATGTTAAATGTACATATATTCATATTTGTTCAAAAATGGTGAAATTGGATAGCCTAATTTACAGGACAGTTACTTTGAATCCCTGGTATGACATCTGCGGTTGATTATTTGTAAGAGTGCCATTTTGACAATGCTCATCATCATAAGGGTGATCATTGCGATGTTTGCACCTGCTTCCAATGTAATAAATGATTCTGTTTATATCACTTCTCACAAGGTTTCAATTAACTTGCCACTCGCAGGAAATAAAGACATTCAAGCATTTTTAGTGTGAAGGAAAATTTAATGACCAAGTTTGGAACATTAAAATGCTGAATGTATGTGCCATGTAGACCCTTTTAAACTTTTTATAGAGTTGAGGAAAATTTACCTTCCATGGGTATGGTGCAAGCATACAATGAGAAGTTGATGGTGTTCATGGTGATTAAAACATACTGACTCACTATATAATGACACCCTTACAAAGTACTCCTGTCATGTTGTCAATGTTGTAACTTTATCCCTTAATGAGGGCAGCTAATTGTCTGTTCTCTGGTATCCAAAACCTAGTTCTTTGTTGCTGGTTCCCTTCCCTCGAACCTCCTCCCTGAGCAGTGGCATAGCCAGAGGGGGCAGGGGGGCAGAGTGCCCCCCACAGAAATTTTGGGGACACGATAGGCGATGTTGAAAAAATGAAAGAGCAAAAAAAAAAAAAGGTGAGCAAAAAAAAAAAAGGCGAGAGGAGGGAGGGATGCAGGGGTGGTGACAGTGGGGGAGGGACAGGGTAGCCATAGTCCCCATTGGAAAGACTGTCCCCATTCGGAGATTTTTTTTTATTTTTTTTATTTTTGTTCTTGTTGATTACATTTGTTTTTTGTGTAAGCCTACCAGACGTTTTTGCCTGCTTTGAAACTTCACAATCAAGATTCAAAAGAAGTTTTCAGTGCGTGACTCAGCTTTTGAAGTATTTAGTGATATTGTGTAAAATATGCCTTGCAATGGCAGGAGATGGTAAGACTCATTCATATTCCTTTCTCACCACCCCCTCAAAATAGGTACTGTCGAAAATGGGGGTTACTGGCATGGCCTGGCACGCTGTCGGGAAAATTCTGTCGCCACCCATGCTCCTTGGTTTACTAATTTTGGCTTTCAAAAGGGTCATTGTCTGCCGTAAAACCCCAAATTTTCGGTACCCTTTGCCCACTCTTCCTCAGTTCTGTTACTTATAGCTAATTAAGTGCAAACCCTTTACATCTTTTCAAGTAACTTAATAAGTAGAATTCATGGATTTATGTAAATGTCGGGAATTTCATCTCATTTTGCTAAACTTAGTTAATTTTCTCTTGTGTCTGTCGTGCGGTACGGCTCGAGGAGGGAAGTACAATGTAAGTTGTGCTCAATAGGGACCAACTGCCCGAATAATTGACCTGTATACACTAATCTTTAAATAAGTACAGATTCTTTTTAGTGTAGGCTGACCCAAAAAAATTGTGCACGCTTCGCGTGCTTTTCTACAGGTTAGATTCCGGGAAAACCATTAAATCAGCGCAAAACTATTTTCGTCTAACATACACAAATTTTATGCCATATATATCTTGCAACGGCATGGTATGGAGTCTGCCCCCCCTCGTCGGGCAAATCCTAGCGCCACCCCTGGAGGTATGAGGAAGTTTACCTTCCTACTGACGTATATATGTGTTATGAAGCAATATGAACTTGAAACTGGAAGCTGGATTTTTTTAGGGCAGCAACTATTTTTGAATGGAGGTCATTTTCACTCAGAAGGCAGATCGCGCCTCTAAAACCCCTCGTGGAGAACACTGGGATCTAGTATAAAAAGAAACAAAACATAGCTCTATTTTGCATCTAAGCCTTCAAGACAGCAAAAAAATTCAAAAGGGGAGACCCCCTCCCCTTATACCCCTCCGCCAGGATGGCGGTCAAGAATGGGGATGATGAGTCTATTTTGCCCCTTTGCACAAAAAACCTGGCTACGCCCCTTTCCCTGAGCCCCTTCCAAACCTTTCTGCCCTATCCCCATTTACCATCTTTCCTTCTGCTTATTGCACACTTTGCATTACTCTGTTAAATGGTATTATATAACATCTTATTAAATTCTCATCATCTGAGCAGAGCATTGGTAGTCACATGCCATGGGTTATTTGGTACTTCGGCACAGTCGTGTGTTATCCATCACAGGTTAGTCTAGAATAACGCACAGTGTTTACCCCTGTTTGTTTCTTGAATCTAAGTTTGACCAAAATCTGGCTTATTTAGGAAGAAGGGTGTTATATAAAATGAATAATGAATGTTTTCCATTTGTGTGATAGTATGAATAATAAATGTAAAACATTATTTGTATATTGATGTGCTAAGGAAAGGTAAATATCACACCACCATTGATTTAATGTGGTTTATCATATCATGGTGTATCCACCGTCATTTAATTTTTTGTTGAAGAGACTAAGACTTACTCCAAGAACAACAGTTAATTGTCTTAAGTAAGTCTCCTTCAACCTTCAGTGAACATTTTAAATATTACAGAGTCCTTTCTGTTGTTGTCTTCAAATCCCTCTGTCTTCCAAAATGGGATTTTTTGTAAGAGTATCCCACATCAAAACCAGGCACCAATATTTCCCTGTCACGTAGGAGGTGTACTCTGCTCAAAGCTTCCTTGTGTACTTTGTTGAAACTTAAGGCAGCTTCTTTGTTTTTTTTTTAACATCTGTTTGAGTGGGAGATAAAAAAAACCAGGTCTTTTTAGAGAATGAGAGTATGGTGGGGATTTCACGGGGTGTCTCCTGGATGCACTGGGGTTTCCCCTTTTAGATGTGTAGAATAACAACCTGCTATGAAGAAAACAGTAAAGTTATTACTGTTTTGTCTTGTGTTATAGACAATCAATTGTTTTGTCATTCTTAACACTTGCTGTTTTTTCTTATCAGGATATTAATACAGATCACTAAAAGTTATGTAAACAATGCTACATTTCTTAGTCATGGCTGGAGTATATCCAGGTCTCTCTTATAAGACAATACAATTAATTAAAGACATACGTCGTGACTTCAGCACATGTTGTTGTAATTACAAGTAGCTACATGTAGGTATGTAATTAATTGGCCTTTTTGTGTGGGGGGCCAAAGCAAATTTGTGCTGCTGTTCAGAACATTTAAGTTGACTTATTACTTATACTGATGACTTTCCATGACAGTTGTAGGTCCTCTCATTAGTTACTTTGTAAGAATCATAATGCAAGCAAGTCTTCCGCTCAAGTTTGTAGTAAAGTTCATCATATTAGTTTACTCTATATTTTTCTTTACAATATCCAGTTTTATTTTACCAATGTTCCCCTCTCATTTTACCTTTTACCTTTTTTTTTTTTATGTGGGGGTGCAGAGTGGAGGAAGGGGGTCGGAGCAATATAGAGGGCTGGTGTAATGCAACTGCAAGAAGTATAAATGTATTTGCTAGTACATACCAACAGTCTTTACCAATTTTATATGACCAGCACTGGCTAGCTACCAGTGGCATACAGAATTCATACTAAGTGTGTCTAATTGGTGATCCTTAAGGGTACAGCCCCTGATTATTTGTCTTGCTGGCTTTAAAGAGGGAGTGGTTGAAATATCAACTACTCTCATATATTCCTCTCACCATTTTATTGTCCCTTGCCTTTTGACGTCTCTCAGTAAGGGGGCTTTTGCTGTGGCTGGTCCTTGCCCGTGGGATTTTATTCTCTTTGTATCTTCCTTAATAGGCTACTGTATAGTGCAACAGATTTTATTTTTGTGCTGCTGTATTAATTTTTATAACAATAATTTAATACTAAAATTGTTTGTGTTCTTATGATTACATCATTTTATTTTACCATGGTAATTAATTTTTTAAAGTGGCCATGACAGGAAAAGTTACACCAATCAAAAATATCTTCTTCTAAAAGCAGAGGGAAATCTGTGCTCAAAACTGTTTTACTGGCTTCATAGCTTTAACCAAAGTAAAGAAAATTAATGTTTTAAAATCTGGGCCTGGAAGCTGTCTCTTGAAAAAAGGATTTCACACTAATTCGATGATGACGTCATATTAGGACCACCATTCGTGATGATTTGATCAACCGTACATGCGCCCCCCACTGATAACGTTATTTACATGCACACAAACAGTACATGTTAGCGAACGGACATTTGTTCGTATAGAAAAAAAAGGTTTACAAAGATATGAATACAATTATATGAATATAAATGCATGTTTATAAGATTAGGGAAGGGGTATATGGAGGGGTAACTTTGGGGGAAGCAAGGTTATTTTTAACTTTTGGCAAAATGTGAGCATCTCTCTAACCTGTAGAGAAACACAGGACATGTAGAAAGTAAGGGGAAAGGGGAGCATTTTCCCCCAGTCAGAACCTCTTTCGCCGATTGCCCACACTCAGCTCCTGAAGTATAGTGGTGTGACGGGAGGAATAGCCGTATTATTAGGAATCTTTCCATTGGATAATGTATTATGAACAAAAATATACCATCCTGAGACTTAATTTTTACCCAGAGATATGCTTAAACCTCAGAGCTTCCGGGGGCTCCGTCCTGTGGCCACACTGAGGCTTTGCTCCTGGACCCCACCAGGGGCCCTAAGGCGGGCCATTGGACCCCCCCTGCTAAAGCTTGTGCTTCGTGCTCATTTTCGTTCTTGGTGCGAAAATCTTTTGGCTTCCAACAGTTTCTTTTGCCCCCAAATTGTCCCCACTTTTAAAATCTTGGTGCCGCCACTGGACAATGGACAATACTGTAAAACTATTCAAAATTTCCCCATGGGAGGGGTACCCCTTCCCTTATACTACATTCTATCATTGACACTCAGCCCAGCAAAAATTGCTAAATGATGGAAAT